>CAUYSK010057363.1:0-16420 GCA_963575035.1 Avahi laniger
GGCCACCATGCCCGGCTAATTTTTTCTTTATATATTTTTGTTGTCCGTTTAATTTCTATTTTTTGTCGAGACGGGGTCTCGCGCTTGCTCAGACTGGTTTCTAACTCTTTTTTTTTTTTTTTTTTTTTTTTTTGAGACAGAGTCTCACGTTGTTGCCCTGGCTAGAGTGAGTGCCGTGGCATCAGCCTAGCTCACAGCAACCTCAGACTCTTGGGCTCAAGCTATCCTACTGCCTCAGCCTCCCTAGTAGCTGGGACTACAGGCATATGCCACCATGCCTGGCTAATTTTTTCTATATATTTTTAGCTGTCCAATTAATTTCTTTCTATTTTTGGTAGAGACAAGGTCTCGCTCTTGCTCAGGCTGGTCTCGAACTCCTGAACTCAAACAATCCTCCCGCCTCGGCCTCCCAGAGTGCTAGAATTACAGGCGTGAGCTACTGCGCCCGGCCAGTTTGCTAGTATTTTGTTGAGGATTTTTGCGTGTATGATTATCAAGGTTATTGGCCTGTAATTTTCTTTTCTTATATCTTTGTCTGGCTTTGGTATCAGGATAATGCTGGCCTCATAAGATGAGTTTGGAAGTATTCCCTTCTCTTCAGTTTTTGAGAAGAGTTGAGAAGGATTGATATTCTTCTTTAAATGCTTGGTAGAATTCAGCATTAAAACCATCAGGTCCTGGGCTTTTATTTTTTATTTTTATTTTTTGTAGAGATTCGGTCTTACAGTGTTGCCCAGTGTGATCTTGAACTCCTGACCTCAAGCAATCCTCCTGTCTTGGCCTTCCAAAATGCTGGGATTACAGGCATGAACGACTGCACTCAACCATGGGCTTTTCTTTGATGGAAAACTTTTTGTTACTGATTCAATCTCCCTATGTGTTATTAATCTGTTCAAACTTTCTATTTTTTCATGATTTAATCCTGGAAGATTGTATGTTCCTAGTAATTTATCCATTTCTTATAGGTTATCCAATTTGCTGGCATATAACCTTTGGGTGTTTATTGAATGGATGGATAGATGGTTGAATGAGAAGGTGAAAAGAAGAAATAATTAAGAGCCTATTCACTTTATTGGCTCTGGAAATAGTGACAACTGAATTCTGTGTAATGAGGTTTAATGGGGACCCTTGGGGTTTCGATGATATAGTAGAATTCAATCAGAACATTCTCAAAAATGATACTAGTGAGTGTGCTTCCCTTTAGTGTCAAAGAATGAGGCATACAGATCCTTTTTATTAACAATTGGTGTTATAGAGGATAAGAGAGATGATGTTACACATGCTGAGAGTAGGTGCCCCAAAATATAACCAGTGTCAAAATGATAATTTCTGGGTCTTTGAAAAATTTCAAGAAAGGTTCCATAATTTGCTAATAAAAGGAATAAAACAAATTTTAAACCCCTTATAGTGAAGTAGGCTTTCCCTGTTGTCCAATATTTACAACTTTTACAATTATGGACGTCTCAGTTGTTTTAGGAGAATCTTAGCCTGTTAACATAGTGATGCTTCTTTTAGCCTAGTAAATTTGTGGTTTGTGGCCATGTATATCAAGTGACAGTCTGTAGCCTATTGATTCTCAAACTTTAGTGGCACTTTTAAAAAAAAATGTGCATTCCTGGGTCTGACCCCTAGAGAGTCTTCAGGAGGTCTGGGGTGGGATCTATTAAGCTACATTTTAAGCAAGCACCCTGATGGTCCTAGGTGCAGATGGTGATGAACCACTTGAGAAACACTTCCTTAGAATTTGCTACTTTTCTGTAAAATTTATTTAGGAGAGGATAGTAACTTTCCACATTCTATGGCATGCCATGTGAGTTCACAGGATCCTATGAGAAATGGAATTTCAGACCCATCCCAGAATTAGCATCTGCATTTGCATTGAGAAATCACTGCTCTAAAGTTAATCAGGAAATGGCTTTTTCCGGAGGATCTCTGAGGCAAGTAAATAGTTGACACCAAGTTAGTCTAACCCCATACAACATAGGGTGACCAAATTGAATACTGTCAACACCAGTCTATTAAAAAAACAAAAAGGCTCCATTTTGAGGGTACAGTATGCAAAGAAGAAAGTTATGACACCAGTTACCTTGTTTCTAGGATACAATGTGCTGGACACATCGTGGATATGTATATGGCAAGAGTTAAATGTGATGTTAGCAAGTCATTTTAGACTGTGCCTTGCCTCAGGAGGACCCCTACCTAAATTACACTGGAATAGTAAAAAAGCCTTTGTATGTGACCCTATTGGGTTTGGTAAAGGATCCACAGTGCAGAAATTGCAGCATGTATCCAGAGCTCAGTTGTCTTAAGTTAGCTTGTCCCTAATTCATTCCTAAGGATCGGAGCTTTCTACCCCATATTGTTACACAAGAAGCAAGGCTCTATTTCTCATTGGTATGTTTGCATTTTGTTGTTGTTTTGTCTCTTTTTAGAGACAGGATCTCACTCTATTGCTCAGGCTCATAGCTCACTGCAGCCCTGAACTCCTGGGGTCAGGGTATCCTCCTGCCTCAGCCTCTTCTGTAGCTGGGACTACAGACATGTGTCACTATGCCTGGCTTATTTTTAAAATTTTTTGTAGAGATGGAGTCTCACTATGTTGCCCAGGCGATCTTGATCCCCCTGGCCTCAAGCGATCCTCTTGCCTTCGATTCCCAAAGCATTGGGATTACAGGTGTGAGCCATCACACCTGGCCTATAATGACTTTCTAGCATAAATGTGGGGTATTTAAACTAACATACAAGGTAATTTAACAGCCATTACTTAAATTTAAGGTAAAATAATTTTATTATCCAGAATAAGTAGTATTGATTTATTTCGCAAAATCTGTGCCTCTGTGAGCAATTGTGGCCTTTGCAGAATCAGTAGATTCTTTGCTGTCTTACATTATGCTGCCTTGTCCAAAAGGCAGTTCTTTACATTTCCAGGTTCTAGGCATAACCCATAACTTTAAATTTTTCTTAACTTATTGTGTAATTATTATCATTAGAGTATGTATCAAAGTTTTCAACTATTTTTATTCTCATGTGTGTTTTCTGGAGGAAGAAGCCTTACTGCAACATGACAACTATATCACAGCTGCAGCTTTGTAGTAATGTTGTATTCCGGTTTCTTAGTACATTTTCCAAATGTGGACAAATGTAGAAACACACAGAGATGATTACAAAAACCAATCATTTATTTTTTCTTGGGAAAGAAAAAAAAAACCCAACTGTTGTTCTTTATTGCAAATGCTGAAATTATTGTCTTGGACTAGAAATCCTAGACCTGTGCTACCAATATACAATTATGCTGGGCACACCATAGCTTACTCCCATGCTTTTTTTTCTTTTTAACTGAATAGCTTCCTGTTACTTTTTAGGAATCATTTGGGGTGGGGAGGGGGTAAAATTCTGATAATAATATGAAGACATTTTATTCAGAGTTTTATTGAATACTTAAAAAAATTATAATTATTTCCACTCCAAGAAAATAAAGGAATAAAAATTGCAGGGGATAATTAGAAGGTAAGGCAGGGAGCGTGAGTAAGACTCAGAAAAATAGCCCCCATCTTTTCCCATTATAATTTTTTGACCTTCCTATCTTAAGATCTGAAGGAAAATCCAGTCCAGTGACATACAGAGTACTAGCATACCATAGTTAACTAACCTGTAATCCTTATGCATCTTAAAAGCTAATATTTAGTGAGAGTCTCTGTGTCTGAAGAAGTAATTTAATGATGGTGTCTAATATTTGTATTAAATATTATCTCTTACAAAATCCATAATTTTTACTGGGATAATTGAGATGCCTATTAATCATGTACTTGTTTTTGAGCCTTTTAAAATAATAACTTATGGTAAGTGTTTTACAAAAGAGCTAGTATACTTATGCATTGGCTTTGAATTCAGAGAAATCTAGGGTAGAATTTCAGTTCAGTTCCTTACTAGCTTTGTGTCACCCATAGACAAGTTTCCTTACTTAATGGCAGTTTCCTCATCTGTGCAATGTCTACCTCAAAGGAGGTCTTGTGGATTAAACAATATTAAAGCTATGTAATATAGAGCAAGTAACAAAGGTTCCATCCAGTGCATGTGTGTGCTTAGCAAATGCTAGCTTCCTTTATTTTTTCCTTCCTTTTCCTTCCGCTGCTTCCTTCAGTGCCACATTTCTTTATTTAGTAAAAATGTATTCTGTGCCTATGTTTCAGGCACTGTTTTAGGTATGTATATAGCTTTTGAAGTATGCTCTTTGAATCTAAAATAAACCAATTCCAGTTTATATTAAAATGTTTTCAATTTTGTCAGTCTTTACATTTCAATATGGTATCATAAAATACATATATAATAAGATTAGATTGATATACTGCCATGATTCTAAATTGACATTTTTCCTTCTAATATAAACAGTAAAGATGGTTGACTGGTTACTGCTGGTAATTGGTATCACGTTTTCCTAGAGTTTTTTGTTAAAGACATTTTTTGTAATGTATGATTTAGTTCCCTCCTGAATTTATGTACTTTAAGAGTTTTGTTTTACTTTGAATTTTTTGGATGTCATTTTAAGGATTTTCTTTTAAAACTTCTAGAGAAATTCTTTAGTTGTCTTTAGATTTTTTTATTATTTGAAGTGAGAAGTAATAAAATAATAATTTCATGTTTGGCAGCAAAGTTTCCATCATTATAATAATCCCTTGTATTTATAAAACACTTTTTTCCAAAGAATAGAGTTCTCATTTCTTTTCATTATACAATTTTTACATTTCACGATTAAGTAACTTTCAGATTGTCCCAGTACAACGTATGTCACCAAAGAAACAAGACTAGAACCCAGGTCTGTAGACCGCAAGGATAGTTCTCTTAGCTAAATTAAATTGGAATTCTGAGTTCGGTTTAATTTTTCATTTCTCTTGTTAAGTTTCTTTATAATTTTTCTCATGGTCCAGCTTAGGAAATATGTACCAAAATTTTATCAGCCTACAGACATTTTTCAGCATCCCACTTTCCTAGGATATGTGAAAAACATAACTGTGGGGAAAAAAGAAAGCCATTTTTCCACATCATTCAGAATACGTGATTGCTTTTCCCGAGTGAATGTATGCAAACTGATAAAACATGATATGTGGACCATCCCTGATAACTTTTACAGTAAGACTTTATTTTTTTTTTGAGATGGAGTCTCGCTGTTTCACCTGGACTAGAGGCCGTGGCATCAGCCTAGCTCACAGCAACCTCAAACTCCTGGGCTCAAGCCATCTATCTTCCTGCCTCAGCCTCCCGAGTAGCTGGGATGACAGGCGTGCACCACCACACCCAGCTAATTTTTCTGTTTTTAGTAGAGACGGGTCTCACTCTTGATCAGGCTGGTCTTGAACTGCTGACCTCAAGTGATCCTCCTGCCTCGGCCTCCCTGAATGCTATGATTACTGGCATGAGCCACCACACCCGACCTACAGTAAGACTTTTTTAAGGCTCTTACCACTATCACATTTTAAAGGAGAGGAACGTATAATACAATACTCTGAATATTGGAGTTTTCCCTCTTTGGAGAAACTCTGGTGGAGCCTAAGAGAAAAAACGTTAGAGTATTGTTATTTATAGACCTCAAACAAAACAGCGAGTTCCCTACATATTATAACTTATAAGACTTCCAACCAAAATTTTAGTGTTGTGTTTTTAAATATGAAAGGAAAACTAAATACCACCAGATACTTGAGGAATAGCTCTGACATCAAAGAGAGAGAAAAAATAATAAAAGAAACCCAGAAAAAACAGTGCAGAAAATAATAAAAAAAACTTCCAAAAATCTAGAATTAATAGTCTTAAACGCAGAAAAGAAGATATTGCAAACGTGAAATATAATAAGGTTCTATAAGAAAGGAACATAGGAGTTCATAGGACAAGAAAGAACTCCTGTAATTGAAAGTATTATATCTATCAAAAATTAATATATTCAGCAGAAGGGTTCAGAAATGAAAAGGAAGCAGAAAAATACAGCCTAAAAGGTTCAGTATCTGACTAAGTTCCAGATAGAGAAAAAAGAATACAAATGAGAGGAAATTATCCAAGAAATAATTCATTTCAGTTTTTTAAAACTAAAGAACACAAGTCTCTAGATCGAAATGGCCCACCAAGTATTCTGCACAATGAAAAAAAGGGAATAAAAAGATACACATTAGGGCACCTTGTGAAATTTCAGAACACCAACATCGTAGACCACGCATTGACAAACCTGCTTGTCAGTGTAGGGTTAGTGATTCAGTAAGGTATAGATCATGAAATTGTGATTATTGTACAGCAAGCATTGTCCAATAAAGTGGTAACTAGACCCTTGATGGTGATGTGATTCTCCCTCAGCCTAATGATATGAAAGGCATGAAGCCCAGGCTGATTTCTTATTGTTCATCAGGTAAATAAACCAGTACGTTTTGGGTGAGCCTCTGTGTTACATATGGGAGGCATCTAGGAGGTGAATCTATTCACTTGCATCTTTACATATCCTTTGCATTACTTATTTGCTGCTTGGGTGTCAAAATGAAAGCAATCCTAGTCCACATGACTTTGTTCTTGTTAATCTTAAAACCCAGACCAGACTTTGTGGTCTGGCCTAGCTCAAACAAGGATAAAAAGAAGATCCCAAAAACTTCTAGAAAAACAAAACAGGCCGCAAATGGTGTCAGATTTCTGTAAAGCAACACCGGAAACTTGAAGACAATGGCGCAAACCTTCCAAATTCTTAAGGAAAGAATTTGATCAAGAATTTTTTGCTGAGCCAAACTGCCAGCCAAATGTTAGGCTAGAATAATGTAATTTTCAGACATGTAACACTTCCTATGTCCCCTCCCCTTACCTTTATTTTTTTTAAACAAGGATAAGATCTACCAAGATGGATCTAGGTAGGGGAATCAAACACATGACAGAGGCAAAAGGAATTCCCATGACAACAGTGAAGAGAATTTCCAGAACAATGACTGTGCAACAGACCTAGAGAACAATTGGGCTTGGTTGCAGCAGTAGGACAAGGGACTCCAATAAGCATTTCTTAAAAAGAAAAAGTAATAGAGTACCTGATTCATTTTAATATAATAGGAGATTTTCAGTTGTTAAAGAGTTTGGAAATTAATTCATTATAGGTACAAAGAAAACTAAGAAAATTCAGGAGAAACAAAAAGTTGTACAAGAGAAGAACGTGATCATAGTATTTCACTTATGTGTATTTATTTTTGCAGTCATAATAATATAAACAGTGAATAATGATATCCTCAAAAAAATGACAACAGCTATATAGTGAGGATAGTGGTGGGAAGTTTATGCAATGGGAGTGTGAAGGATATAAAAGACTAAATATTCATTTTCCATGGTAGGAATATTAAAAATTTGAAATTCAAGAACAACTGCCAGGCACAGTGGCTCACACCTGCAATCATAGCACTCTGGGAGGCCGAGGTGGGAGGATTGCTTGAGGTCAGGAGTTCGAGACCAGCCTGAGCAAGAACAAGAACCCATCTCTACTAAAATTAGAAAAAATTAGCCTGGCATGGTGGCACGCACCTGTAGTCCCAGTGTTAGAACCGGTTCCCCTCGGCCCCAGGAACAGAGAGGCAGAGTCACAGAGGCTGCAAATGGCAAAGGAATTTATTGGCTAGCTCGAGCTAGGGTCCTAGTCCCAGAGCACCAACGCAGTGGCCTCCCCTATGAACCAAGACCCCGCCCTGGGGTAAGAGTGAAGCTTTTATACTTTCTTTTGCACATGACACACCGGTGGCACACGACACGCAGGTTCCACATGACAGGCTGGGCACACTATCCCCCCTCCCCCCTTAGTCCATTGGTTCCTTTGAAAGTGGCAGATTGTTTTGACTCCTGATTGGTTGGCTCCAATCTCGGGATTTTCAATTTTCACGCCGGCGCCAGTTTTGGTCTGCGTTTCGGTTTCAGGGAAACTGAAACTTAGGCCTACTCTAGAAGTTCAGCCTGTCATGGAGTTACTCCTGCCCTGTTTTTCATTCTGATTAACTATATTTGACTAACAACTAAAAGCAAGCAAGGTTACAGAAGCAAATGGCATTAGTTAGAATCAAAGAGAACACATTTTTCTAATCTAAAACAGTTTCCGTTCCACACAAAACAAAGTGCATTCTCCTACTATCAATTCCTGTCTTTCAATTTGTATCCCTTTTCTGCTATTAATCTTCCTTTTGTGAGTTGATTTTTCAGCAAACCTTCAGAGGATCAAGAGGAAGTGCCCTTGGACCCTATGCTATGTTAGGAAGTCTTAGCTGATGTTGAGAGAGAGTGAGACAAAAAGAGAAAGAGAGAGAGAGAGAGAAAGAGAGAGAGAGGCCGCATATCTGTGTTCTTTGCTTAAATCACAATGTGCTTTGTCTTTCTTAAACTTATAAGAAAAGATTGCTCGAACTCTGTAGCAATTTCCTTTCTTAACACTATGCACAATATAAAGCAAGCATAGTATATATTTAGAGAATAATCACACCAGGGCTTGGCTTTTTTTTCCCTTTTTAATAATTTATTTTTATTTGATATTGAAATTGAAGAAAAAGCCTGCACAATAAATGTTATATATAGCGAACTTCATATTTGGTTATCATTTTAGAGCAAGCTTCACATTGCTGGGTAGCCAGAAGTAAAAAAGAATTGCATTTAGAACGTGAATTTGCCACTAATCTTTTCTGTGTCTGTGGCCACTCCCTGGGCCACAAGCCTCCACAACTCTGCAACAACAGGACTGGACCAGTTTACAATCCTATGAACTTCTAGCCCCAAGAGAGACCAAGGTGGGCAAAGGGACCAGCCACAACAGTTTTCACCACCTCTCTTGTGCAGCTCAGCTCACTCATGCATAAACATGAGGAAGGACAAGATGTCATTCTCAGAAGTCTAGCAATGGTTTTGTTCTGTAAACATTTTAAAATCACTGTTGACTTTTGCTAAATGAAAGCAGCCAGACTTAAAAGCTACACGCTGTATGATTCCATTTATACAATATTCTGGAAAAAGAAAAAATTTAGAGATGGAGATCAGATCAGTGGTTGCAAGAAGATTAGGGATTGAGAGATGTTTAACTGCAAATGGGGACCACAGAGAAATTTGTGAGGATGAGGGAACTTTTCTCTATGTTGATTACAGTGGCAGTTGCATGACTATGTGTTTGTCAGAACAGAATTGTACTTCAAGGATGTCAATACAGAAGCAGACCTCGATAAGGTAGGTTTGACTGTGTATAAACAGACAACAAAGTTTAAAAACTTATACATACACATCGGTATGTGAAAATTATTAATAACTCATTTTTGATCCACTGTGCTGAGCTTCTGTGATAACACAGCAACTTTTTCTTTATCACCAGCCAGATGGTTCCATCTGTAGTGCTCTCCTATGGCCCCAACAGTGAACTATTTTTTAAGGCAGAATTTAGAATTCCTGCTGTTCAAGATAATGAGGTGGAAACATCTCACCTTTCAAGGTGAGAGTCCAGCTCACCAATGAACGTGCCTTTAGACTGTTGGCAATGACACCATAACCTCAAATGGTGCCGTTTCCCACTCGGGCATAGAATGGATGCTGGGGCTCTTGCCATGAGTGAAGATTGCAGAGTAGCACAAAAGAGTAGTAAAACAGCAGTTGATAAGTTCTTTTCAATATATCTGAAATAGGGTCAAATGTTGTTGCTACATATTATAATGGGTATTAAGAACGAGATGAAGAAAATGAAGTAATTCTTATCCCTGTCTCGTAGACTTGACATGCAGAGACCCAGTAATCGATCGCACTTGCAGAGCTCCAGTCTTGCCCTTGCGGTCAGGTGCTGGGACTGTGCGCCTGAGCGGCTACGGCACCTGCAGCCCTTCCAGCAGGCCATGCCAGGCCCCACTGCTTTGTGACCCCCAAGTCACCCATTTGAGATCCTAACACTCATCATTCTCCTGACCTTCTCCTGCTTAGAATCCTCCTTGGATTTTAGTTTGCCTGCCCAGGATGATACTCAAACTGCTAAGTCATTTCATAAAATCAAGCACCTTGAATCCAATAAAAGTTGTCTTTATTTTCTCTCATATGATAGATTTGCCAAGAATCAGAATTAACTTTAATTCTCACGGTTTCCTGAATGCTTTTTAAAATTCAGAATATACCCAAAATTAATAAGCATTCCAGCAATTCAGCAAAGCCAGTTTTTAGGCTTCCAATTTAATTCCCATAATTTGTCTTCCCATCGGCCCTTCACAGAAGATTTGCTCTAAAAAATAAAAATTCACAATAGCGATTTAATATATCTTAAATACATCTTTATGCAAGTAACTTCTCATAATATTCACCAATTTCAAGACAAAGCATTAATTTTGTAAACCTAAATGGAATAAACTGGCATGCTTTCTTTTCAAGACAAAATTTAGATTTTAATGCAGCAATTATTTTTTTACGGCCACAAATGTACTTTTTTTCTAAAAATATGAGCAATCCAAGTGAACTGCAATATTAGACACTAACCAAGAAATTTAGCCCTTTTGTGATTGACCTGATGGAAATTTCTTCCACACAAATGACAGTTTAGAGGACTTTTTTTCTTCTAGATATTTATTTTTCAAAGCAATTTTCCAGACAAAATGAAGTTGAGTGTGCTTTCCTCCGCTTTTTGACAGTTCTATTAACCGAAAATGACAGTGTTTATTAGCCCGCTGGCCTCTCTCAGGGCCGTCCTTTCTGAATCAATTGTCATGATTTATGAGTAGAACACTATCCTGATTTTCCACTTTTCTCTGATTAGTCTTTCAGCAGTAGCGAAACTTTGCTTATGTGGGAGATAATAACATTACCTCACACAGCTCCCCAAATTGAGATCGTTCAGAATTAGCATGACGACATACAACCTTAACGTTTTCTCCTGCCCACCCGAAATTTTCAAAAGTAAATTTTAGCTTCTCGCCTCAATTCCTTGTATTTATACATTTAGATTTAATATAGACTTAATACTTTGATCTATAACACACTGGAGAAAATAATTTTCCTCTTAATGACAGTTTAAAATTGTGGATTAAGTCATTTTCGATTGCATATGAGTAGGCTTATTAAAACACGGTTGGCCTTATCATGAGTTTGGCTTTTTGTTTTTCGGTTTGTCTTCAAATTATTTTCACCTAAATACGTGGGATTCCTTTCTAGCATACCATGGAAAGAAGAGATTAATGTTTAGCTTTATACTGTGCTGGAATTAGTTTTAAAGTGTTTTAGTTGCTGAAGACTAAATGTGATGTGTCAGCTCAGGTCCTCTGAGAAATAGACTCTGAGGCAGAACTGGACTTGCAAAGCGCTGTTGGAGAAGAGCCCTGAAGGAGGGATGCAGGGCAGCAGGTAGGGAGAGCAATGTGGGTCTGACCCCGTGAAAGCATCAGAAGGTGGAACTTCCTTGAGAGTGTCTCAGCCGGGTTGAAGGGGGTCCCTGGGCTTCAAGGGGTCTTGTGTTAGGAGGAAGGGCTTGGCTCTGACACCCGCCTTGCTCAGGCACTTGCTGGGAGCAGCTCAGGGGGAGTGTGGCTCTAGCGTGCACACACTAGCAGGTCTGAAGGTGTGACGGCCCACCATGTACCTTGCAGCAGGTCCTTTCGTAGGGAGATCAGAGTGGCGTATCTCCGTAGCATGTGCTCAGAAGGGTCACATGCTGTGGCTATCGATTTAGATTAATCCAAGATGTTTCAGCAATAGTCTTTCTTCATTAGTTGAACAAGGCTCTAAGGATCCAACTTAAAAGAAAACATGTTATAATCGGCTTAGAACTTTTGTTCAAGAACTTAAGTCATGTTTCAGTAAAAGCTAAATCTCAAGCTAAGCAAGATAGGTCTCAAAATATGTCCACAGGCTTGAAGCACATTGACTCTTTGAACATTAGCTAAAATATGTTACCTTTTTTGAACATACTTTTTATGTCAGAGTGGGAGGGGGAAGGTAGTACATGTTCTTAATATTATACAATATTTGTTTTATTGTGTAATTTTACCACATTTAGAGTACAGTCCTGAATAGACATTTAGGCAAATGCCCATCATGATTTGGGCTATTCAGCCACTCAGGACAGACCAAGAAGGAAAAGGTGGAGGAAACGTGTGGAGAGCAAGACAGACTTGGGGTGGGGAATGGGCGGTGGAAGGAAGGAAGGTCCAGGTCAAACAATAATAAGGGAACTAACCAAAGAGAGACCCATTTGCTACAAGAGGGTGCAGAGTGGAAATTTAGTCACAGTTCGAAGATCTGAATCAGGAATTGATCACCAAATCAGAGAAGAAAGTAGCAAAACCATCCTAATGTGACTCAGAGACCCGAGAAGCATGCTGCTACCTCTGTCTAGAAACAGGACCCATCTCAGAGTCTGTGCTGGGGGGGCAGTGGTGGCCTCATCTCATCTGTGAATGTCAGAGGAAAGGAGAGGGAAGAAGGGAGACGGAGCTGTCCACTAGGCCAGGTTATAAAAAGGTATAAATGTATCCTAGAATATGTCAGCCTTTTATTTTTCACAGGTTTTGATGCATAACTTGACAAGTCAAATTCTATTTGTCATAAATACTTTAGCTTGTTTCACTGATGTTGAACACTTACTCTGCTCCGGCGAGCACAGAAATGAGTAATACATACTCTACATGAGTCACATGTCTGGGTAGAAGGCCAGTTACTCACCTAGAAGGGCCTGGAGAGGGGAGGTTTATCAAAGTTCCTTTTCCCAAGCATCACAAGGTAAGATAGAAATGACTTTACCTAACAACAGAGGTGCCAACAGAGGTTGGACAGCCAGAGTCCTTAGGGAAATTTACAGAGGTGAAGGGATATGAAAGAAGAAATTTTTGGTAAGGTTTGGAGCCTGGACGTGAAAAGGAAACTAGTAAGTTTTTTCTTAAATCATGACTGTCCACTTGTGATTTTAAGTTTCCGTTTCACTGCACTGGGGCCTAAGATTCTGATAAAATGACAATCAAGTTAGATTATTTTTAAAACCAAGTAGTTAAAATTAATAAAAATTTTAAACAGAAAAACAGGAGTCAGGCCTACTTCCCCAAATGGCATAATTGAAGAGGCTCTGCTTCTCTTCCGAGTACAGTATTCAACATGGCAACAAACAAACAAATAATGTCCACAAAACCATCTCAGCAATGAAGGCATGGAGTAAGTCTGTTAAGAGACTAACAGAGACAAAATGATTATGCCCAATAGCTAATTTTCCAATAGGACATAAGAAAGATCCATGTATAAAAGCAATGCTTTAATAAAGTTAAAATATAAATATAATGAATCTCAATTTAGTTAACCAGAATCAAATATATGGCAAAACACAATATAAACAAAACAGCAAAGGAAGCAGGTTACTCAATAGAAGGAAAAAATCTATCAGAAATTTATTATTATACTTGAAACAAAACATAAGGAAACCATGGGTTTGAATACAATGGGGGTTGCCATGTCTGTTGTTTTAATATTGCAGAGTACCACCTTTGACAAGGTCATACATTTAGTTTTCTAAATAACATTAACTCAAATTAATGTGGTTTTAGAAATTTTTAGAGATGGATAAAAAGAAATTCTGGTAATGCAAATCAAGGATATGAATGACCGTAAAAGATGAGAAAGAAACTTTGAAAGAAATAAAAATAATTTCATGACGGTTAAAACATAGCTACTCCCCTCAATCCTAACATGTTCTGTGTCCCATCTAGCAGGGCGCCGTAGAACCTCATTTACTTTCATTTAATATAGTAGTGTTTCCACTTGCTACTAGGAAAACCTCAAAATCAAAAATGTTTTAATATGAATTAAACTGAATAACAATGCACAGCTTTTAGAAATTTCATTTTTCAATTTTAGGCATGGTACAACTTCTGTTAAGAATGGTTTAGAATTCTGTGATGAAGAACTCAGTTTGAGTTGCTTTAGGTTACAACTGGGCCTCTTCGGCACAAGCGGAAGCAATGGAGGGGTTGGGGCAGGTCTGAGTTAGCTCACAGGCAGGTCTTCTTCACCGCACAGAGGTGCCACTTCCATTTCAGGTATCCTTTGAAGATGTCCACGTTTACCAATTTTCCTATCATTCCTTGGATATGACTGTCGAGGAGGTGAATAGAAGACAAGAACGTTTGGAGGGAGGGATTCTAGCTCATACATCTCCACTATCTAGTAGATACTTTGCTACTATCAGAAGAAATTTAAGCCTGGCAGATTAAAAGAATGCAATTGATCAGAAAAAAAGAATTGCTTACAATTTTTGCACGAGCTCAGAATGTTAACGACAGTAATGGAAGTGGTACAGAGAAGAATTAAGTCATGTTTTTACTGTGATGTTGGCCGTGTCATCTGTGTAAACTATTTGACCCCACTTGTGATCTGTTCACACATGGGTAGGAGAAATCCACCTTCTAGGCGCTGTGAAGTTTAAACACCATACTCTGTGCGGGTCCCCAGCACGGTAGCAAGAGCACCGTCTGTCTGCACCTCTGCAGACTCACTCTTTCTTTGTCTGGGGTTTGTCAATGCCCTAAGTGACAGGAAGGCATGGAGGAGGCAGAGCGGTCTGTGGAGAGAGGGCACACTTTCATAGATACAAGCAAAGTGATCTCCGTTTTCATCTACTGCCTGGAATTTCATTATTTTCATCTTTTTAGAACAGGAGTCCTCAACTTTCGTTAAATCACATGGGGATCTGTTAAAATGCAGATATTTGGGTACCCCCTCTCACTCTTTATTTCAGGGCTTTTGTACCAAAGAGCAGCTAGGACTTGTCCTACAATCTAGAACTCTGGAGTGGTCATACACATCTGTTCTGGATTTGAAATTCTACTCATATTGCAGTCTTTCCTATATTTTTTCATGCTTGCCTTGAACTCTAATACCAAACTTCAAAATGGAAAAGCTGAAGGAATTGTCCAGATTTTCTGAGTAGATGGTAGGAGAGCACTGTTTGTATTTCCAGCCTCCAGGCTCCAGGAAACTACGTCGAGGGTATTGCAGAAGACGGCAGGTTGACATCAGAGTCGCTGTGGTAATGGTGTGAAAAGCACAGAGCCTGGGAGAGATGCCAAGACTGAAAGAAAGCAAATGTCTCCATTTTAAAGGGAGAAAGCAAAGGATAGAAATAGAAAGTGCAGGTTGGCAACTTTAGTATACAGTTTTACAATTATAATTAAAGACAATGTTTGTGAGCCGTTGAAGAGAGTGTGGTATAAACATGAATTCATTAAGAAAGAGTTATGTCGAATAATCTCATTTCTATTTTTTTCTGCATAAAAAAAGAGGAAGGCTTCTACTTCTGGCAGTATGGCAGAGTAGATGAATTGAAAAACTCCTCCAAAAACAAAATGCCCAAAAACAGTAGATTTATTTTATTTTTGTTTGTTTATTTATTTATTTATTTATTTATTTATTTTGAAACAGAGTCTCACTTTGTTACCCGGGCTAGAGTGCTGTGGTCTCAGCCTAGCTCACAGCAACCTCAAATTCCTGGGCTCAAGCAATCCTTCTGCCTCAGCCTCCCGAGTAGCTGAGACTACAGGCATGCGCCACCATGCCCGGCTAATTTTTTCTGTATATTTTTAGTTGTCCAATTAATTTCTTTCTATTTTTTTTTTTTTTTTAGTAGAAACAGGGTCTCACTCTTGCTCAGGCTGGTTTTGAACTCCTGAGCTCAAACAATCCTCCCACCTCGGCCTCCCAGAGTGCTAGGATTATAGGTATGAGCCACTGCTCCGGGCCAGTAGATTTATTTTTTAAGTGACAAAAGTATCATTGTTAATCTTGGCTGAGCTGAAGGTAAAGGAAGACAATCCAGACCAGAAAGCAGGACTGCATACAACCAGATGGGGTAAGAGCCACATTCCTCTGAGGACATCGGCCTTGTTTGGTGGCCCAGATCTGGACTTTAAGAGGCAAGCGTGTGTGGGTACAGAGAAGAAGCATGGGGCCCAAGCCTGGAGGAAGTTCTGATCAGATACTGCCACGTGTCTGCCTCAGGACTGTGGGGCGAGGTGCAGAAGTCTCTCTGAAGTCTTAATGACAAGTCAGCACATGCACAACTTGAAGCCAGAATTTCAGCTACCTGTGTGGCCTGAAATTTTCCCAACTAGAAAACCCAGTTTAAAATCGCCCCAGTTTGAGAGTGCCCCCAGGTGCCGGCAGAACATGTAATCTCTCACTGGGAACAACTCTAAGTCACAGAAATTCTCAAAGATAAAGATCCAAGGACATTTAGAAAATACAACATTGAAAAACATACCATTTATTTATTTATTTATTTTTATTTCAGCATATTTATGGGGCTACAGATGTTTAGGTTATGTATGTGGCCCTTGCCTCCCCACTCCTACCCAAGTCTGAGTTTCAAGTGTGCCCATCCCATGGATGGTGCCCATTGCACTCTTTGTGTATGCAAATACCTGCGCCTCCTCCCCCC
>CAUYSK010057368.1:0-36770 GCA_963575035.1 Avahi laniger
AACAACCAAAATAAACGGGACCTGATCAAATTAAAAAGCTTCTGCACAGCCAAAGAAACTGTCACGAGAGCAAACAGACAACCTACAGAATGGGAGAAAATTTTTCCATGCTACAAATCCGATAAAGGGCTGATAACTAGAATCTATTTAGAACTCAGGAAAATCAGCAAGAAAAAATCAAACAACCCTATCAAAAAGTGAGCAAAGGACAGGAACAGAAACTTTTCAAAAGAAGACAGAATAATGGCCAAAAAACATATGAAAAAATCCTCAACATCTCTAATCATCAAGGAAATGCAAATCAAAACCACAATGAGATATCACTTATCTCCAATGAGACTGGTATTTATCAAAAAGACCCAAAACAATAAATGTTGGCATGGATGCGGAGAGATAGGAAAACTCATACACTGCTGGTGGGACTGCAAACTAGTGCAACCTCTGTGGAAAGCAATATGGAGATACCTTAAAGAGATATAAGTAGAATTACCATTTGATCCAGCAATCCCATTACTGGGCATCTACCCAAAATAAGAAAAGACACTCTATGAAAAAGACACCTGCACCTGAATGGTTATAGCAGCACAATTCACAATCGCAAAGATTTGGAAACACCCCAAGTGTCCATCAATACATGAGTGGATTAATAAACTGTGGTATATGTATACCATGGAGTACTATTCAGCTTTAAGAAACAATGGTGATATAGCACCTCTTGTATTCTCCTGGATGGAGCTGGAAGGCATTCTATTAAGAGAAGTATCCCAAGAATGGAAAAATAAGCACCACATGTACTCACCATCAAATTGGTATTAACTGATCAACACATAAGTGCACATATAAGAATAACATCTATTGGATGTTGGGGAGGTGGGAGGAGTTGGAGGGGGGGGGTGTATGCATACACAAAGAGTACAATGTGCACCATCCAGGGGGTGGACATGCTTGAAGCTTAGACTTGGTGGGGGAGGGGGAGCAAGGGCAACATACATAACTTAAACATCTGTACCTCCATAATATGGTGAAATAAAAAAAAAAAAAAGAATGCTTACAGACCATGGATGCAGATTGCAATGCCCTGCCTTAAAGTAAGCATCTGTCATGTGGCTCCTCCCGTCCTGTCCAGCAGGCTCTGCCGTGCCTTCCCTCCACACTGGGAGCCCTGGCATGTGGGTATTACAACTGTGGCCACACCAGCAATGGAGACAAAAACATCATCTTAAGTAAATTGTGAAAGTCCAGAGGAGCTCTTGCATTTTCTGGCTGAAATCCCACACAGGTATGACAGCAACAGAAGCTCCACACCTCCCTGGCTACGGCTCGCTCCTGTGGACCTGGTGAATGGCACTGTGCTCGCCTTCTGCTAGGAGGTGTCGCCGAGCTCCACGATGGTTCTATGGATCATTTCTCTGACTTGGCCCCTAGTGGTTTGCCCTTTGAAGCTCTTACCTTGTGTTGGATGGAAACCATGTAAAACTATCACATTCTATATTGTTTCCATCCTTGACTGTGAACTCACTGGCCCCCATCCAACCCAAACCTCAGCCCTGATTTCCTCAATATTTGGCCCACACTCACAAACCTCAAAGAACCTCCCAGCAAATCTGGCTTCAGTCTAAAGTCTCTTTACCCACATTTACACAGGCCTGCTTTAAAGCAGTGAGCCTGCAGTAGACTGCTCAAGAATGCCATAGCTTCCTTCCAGTTATGTTATATATAACTTCAGTCTTGTTTGTTTAAAGAAAGAAAGAGATTATTTGGAGACTCAAATCGAGTAAGCTTAATAGAACCGTAATGACTCTGGCAATCATTTTCAAAGCTGCAATAGCTCATCGTGGTAGCTGTATATCCTGACATACACATGGAGAATATTAACAGAAATCTTCCCACAATGTTGCTTTTAGAGCTTAGTATTGCAATTTGCTAAACGTTCTCCCTCTTTTTCTGCAGAAAGGCCATGGTCCCTTTTTATAATAAAATAAATACTCTAATGCTTTCTACATATTGCATCTGTAAAAAATACATACATGTGTGCAAAGTCCTAAATGGGAGCAATATTTATATGCATCAACATGTGACATAGCTTGCATCCTGCCATTGCAGAGTTAACACTGCCGGTGGAAAATGTTGGCTCTGTGATGAATGCTTATATTGTACATACAGTAGAAACACGCCATGTGCATTACACCCTATAAATGTAATGCAGGAAATTAACATAAAGGCATTTGCAAAGTAAAAGCTTGCATATCTTTATCTCACAGAGGGTCTCAAGACCTGCCTCCATCTCCCAAACACCGGGCCAGGATGCTTTATTAAGCCGCATGTAGACTCTTCATGAGTCCTGGAAGGGTGGGAGCTGTATAGACTCCCAAACGTGCAGAGAAAAAGGCTCCATTTGTTTTCCTTGCCTAATATTTATTATAGCACCTGGTGCCCGTATGCAGGAGATGCTGGTGGTCAGACCTCCAGCCAAATCCAGAGACTGGCCCAGAGGAAAGCACCAGTTGCCAGTGCTCCCGGCATGCCCAGCCTGAAAGAAAGAGCGAGAGGCTTCCACCGAGACTTCTCGTGCACACACAGCTTCCTGTTAGACGTTAGTAACTAATTCTTGCAGTTGGATTTAGTTTGCAGTTTAGACACACGAGGATATACAGAAAGGAACAACATGGCTGCCAGTACACCAGGCCAAAGAAGCTGAATCTTAAACCACGTGCAAGAAAAACAGGGCAGCAGTAAAATATCCATATGCATACTACAGGCTAAAAGCAAACACCTCTAAATTGAGGTTTAAGAACCAAGATGGGAAGGGGGACGTGTCTTAAAATATCCAGGTTGTTTATAGAACTACCATCTTTTTCACTGCAAATTGCACACCTTTCCATCTCACTCTGTGGTGTAGAAATAGACACAGATGTGAGTCTCTTCCTCTGTGAGACTACTATGTAGTCTCTGTATAATTTCCCTGACTATAAACAGCATCAGTACTATCTGTGATTTCCTCAGTGGCAGTTACTAGTGGAAGCTGTTGTCAAGTTTTGCTACAGACTGGGATGTCAGGTGGGCCTGTCTTCAGGCCCTGGTGGTAGCAGCAGGAGGTGGAACATGACTGTCCTTGAACTCCAGAGCAGGATATGTTAACTCTGATGTTAGCAGGTCCAGGTGGGCTGATTTGGGGTCCAATAGGTGGCTTGCTCAGATGTCGGTAGTGGCAGCAGTCGGCTAGGCATGTAGGTGGGTTCTTGGAGCCCTGGGCAGTGGGTGTGACGGGGACGATGGCAGTAGCAGTGGTGGGGCAACCTACTAAAACCAAGTGGTCCATGCTGGTGTTGGCAGTGGCTGCAGTGGGTTTGGAAGGCCAGTCTCCTGGCCCGTTGGTGTTGTGTGTGGGTGCCAGCTGTGGCAGTATTGGCACGTTGGGGTGGCCCAACCTCAGACCTCAGAAGTGTTCAGGTGCACTAATGGTGGACTGGGCTGGGTGACCCCCATGGCCCTAGACTTGTCCTCAGGCCCTCTGGTAGCACATTCAGGTGTGGGCTGTGACAGGCAGGGCTGAGTGTTTCCAGGCTGCTAGGGAAATGTTCAGGGTGGAGCAGTGGCCGCTGCACTGCAGGCTTGCCACTGGGTAGGGCAGGGCCACTCTCGGTGGGAGCAGTGTAGGCAGGCAGATGCAGTATGAACAGTTTGCTTGTGCCTCGGTTTCTCAGCTGCCCACAGCCATGGTGGTGGGGTTTGTCCTCGGAGCACATGACGGTGCCAAGCCCAGTCCTTTCAAGTTTTTATGGAAGCTTCATTACATATGCATAACTGATTAAATCAGTGCTCGCTGGTGGTCAACTTAACCTTTAGCACCTTCTTTCTCCCTGGAGGTTGGGAGGTGGAGCTGAAAGTCTCAACCCTCTAATCCTGCCTTGGTCTTTCTGGTAACCAGGCCCCATCCTGAAGCTATCTAGGGGCTGCCAGCCTACAGTCAATCATTAGCATACAAAAAGACATCACCACAGAGATTCTAAGGATTTTAGGAGTTGTATGCCAAGAAATGGGGAGGAAGACCAAATATGTATTTTATAATATCACACATGTACAATTGGGGTTTTTATGCCCATTTCATTAAATTTACTCACTGTTAAGGGAAAAAACAAATTCCATAAAATAATTTAAAGAAGTTTATTCTGAGCCAATATGAGTGACCATGGCCCACGGAACATAGTTTTAAGAGGTCCTGAGAAAATGTGCCCAAGGCATCTGGCTTACAGTTTGGTTTTATATATTTTAGGGAGATAGGAACTGCAGGTAAAATCATAAATCCATACATGGAAGGTTTACATTGGTTTGGCCCAAAAAGGAGGAGCATCTCAAAGTGAGGGCTCACAGGTTTCAGGTGGGTACAGAGATTCTTTAACTTGTAATTGAAAGAAATAAAGCTTTGTGTAAAATCTTGGAGTCAGTAGAAAGAAATGTTTTAAGGTAAGGAATTCTGCTATTCTTATAGCAAGCCACAATATACCAGCTCAAAGTGAACTGTTAAGTATATCGATGGCCTGCAGGCATGACTTCACCTTTGCCTTGCATGGCCTTAGGTCCTGTTGATAATTTAGTGTCTTATTGTCACAATGGTCTGTTTTGTCAGTCCTTTGATTTCTGTTTTAACATTAATGCTGATCATTGTTGTGTCTAAACTCCAAAAGAGAGGGGGTATAATGAGGCATGTCCAACCTCCCTTCCCTTCATAGCTGTTATTCAGTTTTTCTGGGGTCTCCTTGACCAAGAGGGGGTTCATTCAGTCAGTGGAGGGGGGATGCTTAGGATTTTATATTTAGTTTATATCACCTAGAGAAAGAAATTACTTTGACACTATATTGAGTTTTCCTGTCTTCTCTATCACACAAAAAAAGTGAATTTTCAATTGGATGCTTGTAACACAGAAGTCTTAGACAGTATCAAGTTTTCTAATGATTAACAGAAGATATGAGACAGAAGCAGCAGAAACGCATGACACATTGATGTCCAGGAGGTCCCAAATCCATCAGAGGTAAATGTGTCTTTCATTACCCTAAATTGGAATGAATTTTGGATTTGGAATGAGTACAGGATGAATCCGTCGCTTAATTTTAATGTCTCTCAAGGACTGTATAATTAACTTTCATTCATCAGTGGCGCTGTGGTTTAGAAAGTCATTAATCGTGGAGGTTTTAACAAAACATCATGTATATCCTGCTAAAAGCATGGTTTGATAAGAAATCAGTCCAAGGCATTCTCTGGAACACCCTCATTCATCCTGCAGTCATTAAATTCTATCAGTATGTTTCCAAGGGGATCTAGCTGATGTCAAAGCTGGGAGTGAGGAACAAAGTTATAGATCTGCTGTTCGTCTTTTACTTCCCACAATCCCCAACTTCAACATTTTCTTTCTCATATACTCTATTAGGTGCTGACTTGCTTATTAATTCAGTGAGGAAATAGCCACAGTCAAAAGAAAAGTTCCCTATCTTCCCACCACCACATCTACCAAACTATCTGAAACTGTATTTCCATTTTTTATACTGTCTTTTTCTGGTATTGGTGCAAGATTTCACTTATAAAATGAAATTAAAAACCCATAAAATGAATTTGGAAGTACTCCCTCTACTTCTAGTCTCTGAGAAAGTTTTTATAGATTGGAATTATCTCTTCCATGAAAAATTTTGGAATTTTTTCTTAAAGTTGGCTGGGCATATTGCTTTCTTATGGGAAGATTTTAAATTGCTGATATTAATACAAATGCCTTAGGACTAATTTTGGGGGTTTTTTGAGTGATTTTTGGTAAGTTATATTTTTCTAGGCATTCATCCATTTTGTTAAAGGTTTCAAGTTTATTGGAATAAAATTGTCTATCGTATTCATAAATTTTTATCTTTCATCTATGTCTGATTATGTCTCTTTTTCGTTCCTATGTTTATTTATGGCTTCTCTTGTGCTCTCTTTTTTTCTTTACCAGTCTAGCCAGAGCAATGTCTCTCTTATTAGTCTTCAAATATCCAACTTTTATTTTTCTTATTTTTCTCTATTTTATCTTTGATTGCATTTTCTCTTTTCTGATTTCTTTTTTTCTTCTTATTTCTTTGGAAGTACTCCATTTCTCTTTTCCAGTTTATGAGGCTGAACACTTACAAAGGAATAGCAATATGATTTCAAAAATTTAATTTATAACTTTAAAAGAATTTCAAAAATCTCAAATGGTTACTGTGTTTCAAGTCTTTATACTCAGAGCAAATTTACTCAGTACAGTCACTTGTGTGTCTTAGTAGATAACCAAAATTCTCATATGTTTAGATTTAAACAAACTTTTGTAAAATATATAATCCCTTATTGCAAGTGCTTCTCTTGACACCTACTCTAGTACGCAGTGAAGGAATCAGCATCCGTGTGTGCAGGATGACGTCACAAAGAGCTTGGGTGGGGATTCTAACCCTGGCTCTACCACTCAGCAGCTCTATGACCTGGGGAAAGTTTCTTGAACTTTCAATTTTTTGCAATGTGAATTTTAAAAATTGTGATTAATAATGAATGCACATCAGTTAAAAAATTAGCTGAAATGGTATGTATAAAGAGCTGAAAACAGTGCCTAGATATACTAAACCCTGTCCACATGTAACTTATAGTTATTTTCAAACATATACTATCTCACTAATATTGGCATTTTTCATTTGTCCATATGTTCATTTTCCTGAAATGTAATCACGACTAGAGCTATTAGATATTCCATTGTATTAACAACAATAATAAAACTCGAGCAACTTGTAGCAAATGTGGAAACAAATTAAGATAACTCTGAGATTCCCACAATTTGATGTGCATTGGACCACCTAGAGCTTTCATTAAACGTAGATTTTGATTCAGTAGGTCTGTATGGAATCTGATATTTAAATGTCTAAGAAGCTCCCACATGGCTTTAATGTTGCTGATCTTTGGACCACAATTTGAGTAGCAAGGCTCTGAAAAACTAGGTAAGAACTGAAATTAAAATATTACTGTGGTGTGTCTAGCTTCAGTTGAAAATGTAAAGGTATAAATTTAGTTTTTTACGTGGACAAAGTTTGAGCCAAGCAGTATGTTAACACAGGGGTGTTTGCAAAAATCTTCCAAATAAAAAGTTGGGTTACAAATATGGTTAAATAATAGACTTTAGTTATATTCTCAACTCACACTTCACGCAGGCTGTAGCAGCCCTGCTCCTTGAACCAAGAAGACACACAATGTGAATGAGAATAACAGGTCAGGATCCTGGAACAAGGACTGTCCTGAAAGATTTGAGACACCTGACCCTAGACCTCTACTTTCAATGGCTGATAAGTGTGCACAGTCCCTGAGTGGAGTCTGCCAGATTTCCGAATCCATAAAAGTGCTTTATTTTATTTCCTGGAAATCATATTTGCCTTTTTCCCCAGGACCCTGATGACTCTGTGTAGAACATATATTCTTCCTTTTACCTAAGGAGGAGTCTGTGTTCTCTCTGTTAAAATGCAGTCACCTCACATTCACATGGGAGATTCTCCATCACGACCACTCCCCGGATCGGCGGCCACCTCCTGCCCCACCTCAGGACTCATCAACGATGGTTTCCAGATTGTCACCGTCACCATCAACACAGGTGCAGGTCTTCCTGGAAGAGGGCGAGTAGTGTGACTGAACTTGCAAACTTCAGAAATGGAGACATCTTTGAAGTTGAAATAAAACCATCTAAAATAGAATTTTTTCCAAAGGCAGCACCATTCACTTGCAATAACCAGAAAGAGACAAAAACTTTGAACATGAACAAGCAGTTGAAGAACTGGAATTTTCTAATGATGCCAGATGGAGTCAAAATCTATTTGTTGACATTAAAAAACAGAGCTGATCTCTAGGCAAAAAGGCTTTATTTGACAATAATATACAAGAAGTAGGATTGCAATCCAGGGCATGCATACAGATCAGGTGGCCTCCAGGGTGTCTGGAGAACAAAGGAAAGTGTCAGGCTTTACTGGGGGAAGAGGTTACCCAAGTTGCTCTGAAAAAGACCTTGCCCGCGCTACAGCAGCTTGCAAGAGCTGGCGCTTTCCGGCCGGCGAGCATCAGTAGATGTAGGCAGGACTTGTGATGGTGGAGTTCTGGTTGGCCCTTGTGGTTTGGGATTGGGTTTGTGAGGCCGTTTTTGAAACAGATAAGTGTTCTAGTATAAGTGGCTAGCTGCCCTTGTGCTGCTAACTGTCCTTGTGTGACTGTAGTAAGCTGGGGTTTGGAAAAACTCTGGTGATAGTTGCTGTTATCAGGTAGATCCTGCATGAGAGCCCTCCCTTTGCAGCCTTCCCAGCTCCATCTGCCAGGGTTTCACACAAGTGACTGTCCCCGCTGCATTAACTGTCCTGTCAGTTCCTGACATGTATCTCTCACCGTTCCAGGGTAATGGCCATTTTGCTCTCTTGGAAATTAATAGGCAAGAGAAAGAACGATTTCCATGGCCAAAGTTCTGCTGCGATGAGGTTTTTCTGCATTTCTTTTGGCCCCGTGGTGTCGTCAGCTGGCCAACCTTGCCGTGGCTGATGCTACGGACGCCTAATGGAGACGAGCAGTGACAGGCGTGACCCCGAGCAGAGCGTGGGAGGAGTTTTGCAAGTGAGTTCAGCTGTATTAACGACGCTAGTGTTTTCCTCCCAAGCATTGCCATTCTCACCCGCGAGAGCTCAAAGAAGAGGTGGAAGAAGCAGTCACCTCCACTAAGTGCCATGAAAAGTCTGCCAGTCCCATCCCAGCCAGGCGGCATGCACGCGGGCTCTCGGTGGCCCACTGCCGCTGTGCTGGCTGCCGGGCGCTTGCAGGTGCGCTGGGCACCTCTGTCAACTCATGAGCCGCGTGGTGTCCGTCACACTCACGACTGGAGCGGGAAGGCCGAGGGGCCCTCTTAGAGACTGGAGCTCAACACACCGGCCGGAAAGGTAGGGGCAGGTGGGAGGAAGGCCTGGCAGGGACGTGGCCTCCAGAGGTGAGCATGGAGATCGCGTTGCAGGGTCAGGTAGGATGGGAGACAAAGCTTTCCATTCAATCACCAGAAACGAGGCTTCAGTTACTACCCCGGCAGCAGTAACATGCTGATTTAAATTGATCTTACATGATAAACAGACTTCAAAATTTGTATTCCTTCCTTTATAAAATTAAAGAAAAGGGGATGTAGATCGCTTCTATGACTATATATACATTGTAACAAAGCTTGGAATAAAATTGGAGAGGTCATCCAAAGAGCTTTGTTTTCCTGTTATTTTGCTTTTGAAATGTTAAACGTTTAAAAGTTTAAATGGTGAAAAGTTTTAATGTTTTTAAAAAACAAATTTAAAAATTAAAAGCATTTCAGAGCACACTGTTATTGGATGCCACTGGAAGTGGTTTTTTCATCTCTGACCTATGAAACTTGACCTTCAAGTAGTACCGATGGGTGGATTCTGAGGTCAGAAACAGGGAGTTTAAATTGAGTTTCCACAGCTAATTCTTTCATAGATACATATCCACAGGTGCAAATATTGAAGTAAAGTTGAAAAGGTAACATTTTATATCAACTTTAACATATATCTTCATAAAATTAAAAGGCAGTGGTCATACTCAAATCCTAGAAGTTTCATATTAGCCTGAGAAAAACCTTTTTAAATTAACTAAGAAAGAATCTGGCATCATTTGAAAAGAAATGACTCATATAATATTAAATATCATATAAGGGAATAAAGAGATGATCTTTTGGAAAACAGAGCAAACAATGTATCAGACACACCAGGAATAAACATAAAATTGCTAATACAAGCAGAAATGGGCAAGAACAAAAACTACATTTCCAGTTTGGACTTAAACTGTTTCAGAGACAGGGAATCTGTCCCAGCTATTTTTTTTTTTTAACTTGGTTGAACCATAAAATATAAGAAAACTATTCCTAAAGTAGCTTGGGGAGGCATGCATGAGTAACGTCAGCTTATTTCTAAGAAGATGCTTTGATAAATACACGCACCGCTGCTCTGTCAGGTGCGGAAAGCAGAGGCTGTGTGCAGAGGACCAGCCGCTCCATGTGACCCATCTGCCTTGACCTCCGCTCAGTGCCGCGTCTGTCTTTGGACTGGGGTCCCCACTCAAGGAAGCATTGCATTGTCTTTGTTCTATTTGACATATGATCCCCTGGGACTGGGGCCTGGGACTGGGACCAGGACTATTTTGGGGGGTAATGACAAGAGATAGCCCCGGGCTGAGAAAGTAAGGATTGAGCACAAGTGGAGACTGAGTAAACCAACCATGAAGCAGACGGCGGTGAGCCTTGAGGGCAGAGGTTTGCGCGCCTGAAAAGGAGCAAACACATGTGCCACTTTTTCCTGTGGGAGAAAGTGGCATCCCATGCAGCTCTCCAGGAGAAAAGAATGCATTTGGAAGAGAGAAGACACCTTTAAAAATAAATATAATTTGTATTTTCAGAGAAATATGATAGGCTATAATATCTACAAAATAGGAACAGGAGGCTACAAAAATATATGTTTAAAAATTTTTAAATAAGTATAGGTACCAGATTTGGCTAATTGTTACGATATTTAATAAAGAACCCTTAAAATAGGTAGATATGTTGTATTCCCCCTTCACCGACGTATACAGAACAACTGGATCTAGCATTTGTCCTTGGTTTTAAATGTTAAAAAAAAAGAAAACTTTAAACAAAGCTGTGTCTCTGCACAGGAGGGAGGCCCACCGTGGAGCGAGCGGTTAGGCAGGGAAGGAAGCGTAGCAGAGGCTGCGGTCGTCCCGGACATCTGCTGTGGACGGCACCTCTGCCCAGGTGTGAAATCACGGCAGCCGGTCACCTCCGGAAGCGCAGCCCACGTGCTGCCACCTGGAGAGCGGCCTTCACACCAGCACCTTCATCTCATAGACCCCAAACCACAAATTTGCTCTTCTACATGAGGAAAGGAACACACATGGCCGCTGAAGAAACGCAGCCTATTACCCGTCCTAAAAATCTTGTGCTCTATAAACAAATATACAAGTTTAAAGGTTCAAGAGACATTTGAATGAAACTCAGAGCACACAGGGAAAAGACCTCCATCAACAAAGGGAATGTTACATTCTACATACATACTCAAGAGATGGAGAAGGAAAACAAGAGAATTCGGGAAAAATACAATTTAGAGTGTCAGAGAGATTGAAGCCATTAATCTGTTTATGCTGGTTTGAAAAGAACAGGCTACTATGAAATAAAAGAAAACAAAGGCACAGTCCTTGGAAATTAAACATTGACATAGAGACAGACAGACAGAGACACAGAGAGACAGAGACACAGAGAGGCAGGAGAGAGGTCAGGATAAAAACTGAATAATTTACTATTATGTGGCTAAAGTTCTAATTATTCATCTGGATGATACGCTTGGAGAAATCTTCTATAACATACCGTAAAGAAAAAAGCAATAGATAAACTGAAAGAAAAATTTGAAAGCAGAAAGGATCATTCCAGAAGTCCAAAATCCATCTAATAGGAGTTCTAGATGAAGCAAAGAGGAGATGAAATAATTTTTAAGAAAGGAAAAAAGATAATCCCCTGAGATGAACGAAGATTTCAATCTTCAATTTTAAAAGGTCCACTGAATGCCGAAAAGAGATAGATATAAAATTTCTGAATTTTAACAAGAGAAAATTCTTAAAGCTCCCACAATGAAAAAAACAAAATAAAACTGCTATCAGACTTTTATCTACAGCATAGGATTCTCGATCTAAAGAAAAATGATCACTTATTTGGGTAAACAGATATTTCAAAACATTCAAATACTCAGAAAATTTAGCATTTACATATTCTTTCTGAAAACAAAATTACTAAATGATAAATTCAAATAAAACAGTACAATAAATGAATCAATTTAAAACACCACAGGCTCCATTTATCAGCGATGAACAAAGCTAACAACACTGATTTTATTTTACAGTAAAAAATGTGAATAGCTTACATTCCTTAATCAAATGAGATAAATTCAGATTCATATAATAAAAATAATTTCATGTTGGCTTAATAAAAAATACTTAAACCAAAATTAAGATGAAAGTTGAAAAGAAAAGAATGGACAAAAATATATCAAGCCAATTATTTTAGAAAGACAACTGATGATTAAATAAAGGATGTTATTGCTTGCTCAGGTCACAAGTTTTATTTATTATCTATAAAATGCAATCCTGGCCAAAATTCTAGCACTATTTATGCAAAATGTGATATATTAATTTTTAAGTGTGTGTACATGTGTGTAAAAATTAGGCAAAAATAGCCAAGACATATTAAAAAGAAATAGAATGAAAGTAATGCTAGCTATAAAATCACATTAAATAATTATAATAGTAATAAAAGTTCAGCATTGGAACAGGAATTGACTAAATAATCAATAAAACAAACCGAAGCCCAGAAACATTTCCATGTATAGGGGCATGTAATATATTATAATGTCAACATTTTACAAAATCATTGTGGAACATTATAAAGTAAGAGTGTTTTTAGTTTGGAAAAATAACACATCTTGATTCCTACCTCACACTATACTCAAAAAGGATGCATTAAATAGCTACATGTAAAAAACAAAACTATAAAAACACTACTACAAAGTATTAGAGAATGTATAATCATAAAGTGAAGAAGCCTTTCCCAGGTAACTTATGAACTCTGAAAACCTTAAAGAGGATGACATTTGATTATGTTAAAATTTAAAGGATTTTTACTGTAAAGATAACAGAGAAATTTAAAAGACAGACAAACTAGTGGGAACTGAATATTTAACAAAAAAGATTAATAACTATAAAAAGAATTCTTAAAAATAAATAAGAAAAAGGCAAATTTCATATAAAAATGACAAAAGGCCAAGAAAATATAATTTTTGGCACATAAATTAGCAAAAATTTATAAAGTTTTATAATAAATAGTGTTTCTGAGGATTCATGGGCAGAAACTCTCAAATACTATATCAGCCATGCTTTAGTGTAATTCGATTGTATCTACCCAAAGTTAAATGTTCATGAGTATTTATGGCACAAAATTATCATGTCACTCTTTTGAGTGTTGATGTACAGAAGTTTTTTAATATTATTTTGATGGAGTCCAATTTATCTATTTTTCCTGTTGTTGCCTGTGCCTTTGCATGTTTTAACTGGGTATTTATCTTTGGTTATTGAACTCTAAGAGTTCTTTATAGTTCTGAACACTAGACCTTTATCAGATATAGATCTGCAAATATTTTCATGCATTCTGTGATTTCTCTTCACACTCTTAGTATAGTTTCAGTCAATACACAAAATTTTTAAAATTTTGATGAAGTGTATTTTTTCTATTTTTTCTTTGTTTGCTTATGCTTCTGCTGTAATATCTAAGAAATAATTTCTTAATCCAAGGTTACAAAGATTTGTACCTGTGTCTATGTCTGAGAGTTTTATAGCTTTACCTTTTTCCATTTAGGTCTTTGTTTTATTAGGGCTTAATATAGCTCTTCCATTTGGTCTTTGTTTACTCTTTTGGGGAGCAATAGGAGATCCAACTTCATTTTTGCATGTGGATATCCAGTGGTTCCAACAGCATTTGTTGAAAAGACTATTCTTTTCCCAATGAATGATCTTGGCATTCTTTTCAAAAATCAATTGACCATAAATATGAGGGTCTATTTCTGGACTCTCAATTGTATCCCTTAATCTATATGTATACCTTTATGCTAGTATCATACCATCTTGATTACTGTAGCTTTGTAGTAGATTTTGAAATTGGGAAGTGTGAATGCTCAAATTTTGCTCTTCTTTTTCAAGAATGTTTTGGCTATAGTGGGTCCCTTTAGGTTCAATATGAATTATAGGATCAGCTTGTCAATTACCGCCCCAAAAAATCTAGTTGCAATTCTGACAGGATTGCATTGAATATGTCACCAAAGAAATCAATTTAGGAGCAACACTATCTTAACAATGTTAACCCTTCCAATCCATGAATACGAGATGTCTTTCCATTGATTTAATTTCTCTTTATTTTAACAATATTCTATACTTTTTAATGTACAAGTCTTATACTTCTTCCATTAAATTATTCCTAATATTTTATTTTTACTTTTTTTTAAGAAACAAGGTCCCCCACATTATCCAGACTGAAGTGCAATGGCTATTCACAGACAAATTCATGGTGTGCACTAGAGTCTAGAAGTCCTAAACTCAAGCAATCCTCTTGTCCCAGCCACCAGAGTAGCTGAGATTGCAAGTGTGTGTCACCATGTCCAGGTTTATTCTTTTTGATGCTCTTATAAATGGAATTTTTTAAACTTTATTTTTTAATATTTTATTTCTAGTATATAGACATACAATTGATTTTGTATATTAATCTTATATCCAGCAACTTTGCTAAATTTATTAGCTATAAAGGTTTTTTTCCTTTCTTTTTGGGGGGCAGTTGATTTTTTAGGGTTTCATATATATAGATTATGTCACATGCAAATAGGGATAGTTTAACTCCTCCTTTCCAATCTGGATATCTTTATTTTCTTGCCTAATCACCATAGCCATAACCTGAAGTAAATGTTGAAGATAAATGGTGAAAGTGCATATCCTTGTCTTTTTCCTGATCTTAAGAGGAAAACATTCAGTCTTTCATTATAAAGTATGATGCTGTCTGTGAGTATTTTATAAATGCCCTTTATTAGATTGAAGAAGTTCCCTTTATTCCTGGTTTGTTGGGTGTTTTTATTATGAAAAGGTATTGGATTTTGTTAAATGCTTTCCCTGAGTCAATCAGGATGGCCAAGTTCCCCTCCCTTTTGTTTTATTAATATGGTATATTACATAGATTGATTTACGTATGTTGAACCAATCTTGCATTCCTAGGATAAATCTCCCCTGATCATCAGGTGTAATCCTTTTTATATGCTGCAGAGTTTGCTGTTCTAGTATTTTGCTGAGGATTTTTCATCTATATTCATAAGAGATACTGATAAAAAAACTTAAGAACTTTTCTAAATTGAAAGACAGTAAAGTGACATGAAAACTAAGAGCAATACATAATCTTAAATTGGATTTTGGATTGGGAAAAATTGCTAAAAAAAAAGGCTTTATTAGACAATTGGCAAAATTTTAATATGACTATAGATTAGATAATAGTATTATAGTCATGTTAACTCACCTGATTTTGATAATTATGCTGTGGTTATGTCAGAGAATGCCTTTGCTCTTAGGGAATATTGTCTGAAGTATTTAGGGTTAAAGAGAAAAACAATCATAAGGAGCAACTCTTTTTTACTTTTAAACTTATAAGATCTTGATCTTAGCCAACAGACAGAGAAACGATTCTTTTTTTACTTTTACATAACCAGATTAATAGCATTGTAATGATACCAACTCAACTGGAATTGACACAAATATTTTTTTAGACACAATATAATTCACTAAATATAAATGTTTATTATAATTTTTTAAAATTTATTAGTAAAATTTCAGATTATTTCATATATCCTTTATTATTTATAATCTCTGGATTTTTCTGCTAGAATTTTGATAGTCAACGATACAAGTAGTAAAGCATAAGATTGGATTCTGCATATCTCTCATGTTTTTGGCCAAGACCAATATTAAAATAATGCTAATGACATAGTTTCATTATGTCATATATGTGACCCCTTCCTCTTGGAAGGAACTCCGAATAAACTCAGAATATGTGTGCACCTGAAATCGCACGAATCTGGAATGTAAATGGTTATATTCGTTACTATTTCTTGGTCAACTGTTTAAATGGCTCATGAGAAAATATGTGTGTGCTCAAAAGAAATTTTTAATGCAAGAAAATTATCAGAAATAAGCTAGAAGATCCCTTCATGAAGACAAGGTCTGAAGGTGGTGATACAGACAGCAAGAAGGTGTTGATCGTTGCCTTCCAAGTGCCAGATTCTGGGCTATTGACGCAGCTCAGGTGGGGTTATCGATGCCCAGGCAGCAGGCTGGGATGACTTTTCTGTGCAGTCCACTTACGTACAGCATGCTGTGCTCACAAATGCACAGCAGATGAAAAGAATACTGTAAGTAAGCCTAAAGGCACTTAAGCAGAGTGCAGTATTCGTTGAATAATAAAATAAAATTAATTTTAGAAATAAGTAGAAAGTTGGGGTTAATAGAGACATTTCTAGGGATTAAATATTGTTTTCACCTGGATTTCTTGGAATTATATGGAGAAAAATCTAAGGATCTTCCCATGTAAATACACGACTTCTATCTCTCGCTTTATGCATTAGCAATATTGGACTGATCACAGGGCCCCCGCACAATATGCAGCTTCCTCTTCGTGCCTGGCTGTACTGCTCCCTTTCCTGGAAGGCCCTCTCTCTGCCCATCTCAAGGTAGAGGCAATTGCTCTCTCCCAGTTTCTGAATACACACGGGGAAAAAAGTAAACCCCATTAACGGAGAAAATATATATGCCAACACACGTATACCACTCATGAATATATGCTTCACTTTCACCATTTAATTAATTATATGCAAAAAGTTAGTAAAATTAGAGAAGGCAGACCACAAAACAAAATTATTTTTCACCATCGCAGGGAAATCAGGAAGGTCAGAAATATTCAGTGAGATGGGAGGTGACTTAAAACCAAGGATTATGATCAATAAGGCAGTGGAGAGCTCCAGGCCAGATGCCAGAGGACGGCAGGATTCTACCCAAAAGCTGAGGATGCAGAAGCACTTCTGCTCAGGCCTATTGATTTTTTTTTTTATTTTATGTTTCCCTCCCAGCACTTTGGTCTACCTGATGCTTTCTAACACTTAACACAGACCCTCTCCCAGCATTCTGGTCCACTTTTGCCATGTCCTGAAATCTTTTGTCCCTGGTGGGAAACTTTCCCCCTCAATATTCTCCTCCTCTGATTCGCCCTTCGAAATGATGCAGTAAACCAACGGCAATTACATGACAACTGCTAAAGCTTAGCGCAACGGCTTCCTCGGGGCGGTGTGCTTTACCAGAGGACAAGAAGCCTTCTGATAAAAGAACACATCCCCAACTGTGGCATTTCCAATATCATCCAGCAGGAAGAGGCTATGTTTTTCAAGAAGAGCAGGCAGTTCCTGATGGCTCCCACCCACCTGGTGAGCAGCTGCCCAGCCTTCTTCTGAAGCTGGTCCTGACCACTTGCCCCAGGCCACTGCCTGCAGCAAGAGTCCCTGCCTAAAACACACGTCTATGTCTCTGTCTTTTGCTGACGTCTAAAGACTGCCATGATCTGAAAGCAATCTATGCCCTCTAACCCAAACACCAAAATGTCTAAAAGCAAATTCTTGCGGCCCCTAGAAATCCACCACGACCATTCCCCCTTATTTATAATATATATAAAATATATATATTTATATACATATAAAAAAAATTGCAGAACCAAAATAAACTAAGACATTTTTCCTTGGTAGTACCTGTTTATTGTGTTAATCGAAACTCATCTAAAATAATTTATCTTCGACCAGAGGCACAGGAAGGAATTTAAACTCGGTGGTGATTCAGAATCAGAGGATGAACACAAACAAGCATCTCTGGCACAAAGAGAAAGCCTGGGGACAGGATGTGGTTTCAAAAGGAACATTTCCCCTTCAAGTCACTGGTTTCCTGGAGCTTTTGGTAAGAAAGGATTAAGAGCTCATTTTCCTCTGAGGGCCTACGTGAAAGAATTTATGAACCTAAATAGCTACCAAAGATGCTGAAACTTGGGAGGTTCTTAGGTTTGTTAGTTATTAGTGCAGTAAGAACAGCCTTATAGACAATGAGCAATAGGAGAAAGTAAGTTAATAATCTAATATCCTATTAACACTGCATTGTAATGTTGTCTCTGTCATCACCACGGCAAATAAGAATAAAAAAAAAAAAACTCACTTACTCCTAGAAGAATTTTTCTAAGTTTCAGGACTAGGTTTATAGCTTGGGCATGTGGGTAGATGGTGATGTAACTTACTGAACTCAAGCAAGGAAGATGGGGAGAGATCAGAGTCGAGAGCAGAGCGGCCCCGGGTCAGGAAAGTTCGCTTCGGGCACGTGCCTGGAGCCGCCTGCAGGAAGGCGCACGGTCGGTTACGCACGCTGAGAACCGCAGATTTAGGCAAGAGGTATAAATGCAGCGTCGCCGGCATACAAACAGTATTAAAGTCGTGTTAGAAAATGCGGATGAGTGGATTAATAAACTGTGGTATATGTATACCATGGAGTACTATTCAGCTTTAAGAGGCATGTTTTTTGTTTCTACTTTCTTTTTTTTTTAATATATAACACCTGGTAATTAGTGCTCAATTTGTTTATTCCCTACGTGTAATCTTGTAATATTGTGCTGAGCTGCCTCTTTCATTCTTTAAAATCCCTGCTTAATTCTCCATGTCCATCCAGAGGGATTACCCTCAAAATACACTTGGCAACAGAATTCAAAAGTTTGAACATCAAAGAGAAAGAGTTGAATATGACATAAGATAACTTTTAAATCTAAAATAGTAAATGGATGGTGATGACAATTACTAACTCAAAAATACATGAATTGGATTTATTACCCTGATAATACCAACTTTCCTCACTTTTAATAAACCATAGTTGGAAGTACTGTTAATACCTAAAATTTAAAGTATTTATTTTTATTTTATATTGAATTGAATTAAAACTATAACTTTTCTCATTACTGTTACTTGTAAAGTAATCATGATATTCATATTTAAACAGTTTTGTTCAAAACTTTGAAGGAAAAAATACAAGAAAAATTTTCATTATGCAGAGAAGTTGCTTTTCTGTATGCTTAAAGTGAGTTGGTCCTATTCTGTGATAGTATAATATCTAATCGCTCAATAAATATTTGTTGAATAAATAGATAATAAAAATATTGGGAGAATTGAATTTCCATTCATGTGATCTGAGACGTGGATATATATTCCCCAGAAAATTTAAATGACAGAGATTTTAAATGAAACTCAGTTCAACAAATATTTACTGAATGCTTATTATGTATTCATCTATGCTAAGTGATGGTAAGTTTACACTATATAGTAGTGCTATTAGTGTAATGATCTTAGCCATAGTCAAAGCAAAAATTGCACTGGACAAAGTTAAATATACAAGAAAAGCTATATTTAAGGCTATTATAAAAGTGGAAAAAAGCCATATCTCAGTCTGAGCTTGAGTGTGCTAAAACAAAGGGCTCAGAAGTTAAGAGCTGAGGTGGGAGATCATAGGCCATCTGTTTGCCAATTGGCTTTGCTCAAACAAAAGTAAAGTGTCTCATATCTTCATGACAGGAAGTACTTTTACAACTTGGAGAAAGTCTCTTGCAAAAGTTAGGATTCTATCCTCCCTTAGAAATTAGGAGATAGGCATACTGTCTTCATTGATAATATATTTCAAAGAGATGGCTCCAATCTTGAGAAAGTCATTCCTGGGTTTTAAAAGTGGCAAGAAGCTTTAAAATGTACTTATATATCAAAGGGACAGATAATGAATTTACAATGACAAGTTTTCTAAAGTAAATGTTTTAAGAACAGGGAAGTCTAGAGCCCAGAGTTAGGAACAAGCCTGTCTGAAATTTAGTCAACCTAAAGAGACTATTAAAGCCGTCTTGGTCATCACATAGCACAAAAACCTTTAAAAGGCACTACACTAAGTCATTTTTAAGAAAGAAGATGAAATGAAATTCTTCACTGACCCAGAACAACTTGCATGTGAAAGAGCCATTGAAGAACCCAAAGTCTTATGTAAGAAATAGTTCAGCTCGTGAAATCAAACTCACAAGAATTAGATTTTTCAAAATATCAAACTACACTGATAAGTCAAATGATTTAGGCAAATGTAAGATGTAGATGAAGCATGGAAAAGTCTGAAAGTGCCAGTGTATGTCCCTAGGTCCTTTCTCAACACATTCAGGTGGATTTCAGTCCAGATTTAAAATGTGCAGGTTTATATAATGCTTGTAGGGCATCATTTGCACAGTAGAAGCTACCCAGTCTTGGATGATCTCCATTTTATATTCATTATTACATGACATTTCTTAAGAGCAGGAGTTGTAAGTTTATTTACAATGAGAAACCTACATAGATGTTATGGTTTGAATGTGTCCCCCAAAATTCATATATTGAAATTCTAACTCCCACATAGTAGGAAGTAGAGCCTTTACAAGCCCTGAAAAATGGGATTAATGCCCTTGGAAAATAGGCTCAAGAAAGCTTATTCACCTCATCTACCATGTGAAGACACAGAGAGAAGACACCTTCTATGAATCAGGAAGTAAACCCTCATGAGACACTAAATGCGCTGACATTTTGATCTTGGACATCCCAGTATCTAGAATGGTGAGAAATAAATTTTGGTTGTTTAAGATATTCGCTTTAAGGTTTGTTGTTCATTGTAGCCTGAATGGACCGAGACCAGAAATTCACTAATCCATTCCCCAAAAGAGAAGGTAAAGTCATTGAGTAATGTTTACTCTTCTCATGGCATCCCATAGCTTAAATATTACTCTGTAAAATTAATAATACTTAAATATTGAGGCTACTAAAGCTATTGGAGAAGAGCACTTATATTGGACATGATTCAGAGCACATACATCCTTTTGGAGGGCTCTGCCCCAGCTTTGCAAGATGTTGCCAGTTAGCTGGCACTATAACTAAGTCTTCAAAAGGCTATTTTACTGTTCTATCATGTCAGCTGCTTCAGTATGGCAGAAAATATGGTAAGGTAAGGGCAATGAACTCTTGAGCATGGAACCACACTTCTTTGATTATGAAGTGAATTCCTTGGTCAGAAGCAACACTATGTGGAATACCACGATGAGGATGAGGCTTTGTGTAAGTCCATGGATAGTAGTTTTGGCATGACACTGAAAAGCATTGCATTCAGTGAAGGCAAAACCATTTCCAGAGTAAATATATATTCCAGTAAGGATAAACCATTGCCCTTTCCATGACGGAAGCAATGAAATATGATCCACCTGCCACCAGGTAGCTGGCTGATCATCCCGGGGACCAGTGCCCTATCAGGGGTTCATTGTTGATCTCTGCTGCTGATCTCACTCAAATAGTAGCTTTTCGGATCACTCAGTAAATGGGCCAGAGTAACATACCCAAATGAGAAATACGTTGCCTCCAAAATTGAAATAGGCCCACTAGGCATTGTGACTCTTTCTTTGTTGTCAGAGGATCCAGATTTAACAAATCCTCTTTCACTTAGAAGAGATATCTCAATATGCCCCCTACTGGATCCCTGGTAATGTCACTGAGTTTCAGTAGAGTTTACTTTCCATCCTTCGGCAAGCAAATGTCTTACCAGTAAGTCTAGAGTATTTGTTACTTCTTGGTCACTAAGTGCAAGCAACACTATGGTGTCACTGTAATGACCCGGTATGATCTCTATAGAAGGAAAGATAATCAAGATCCGTGTGAACTAAACTATGACATAGGGTTGGAGAGTTGACATACCCCAAGGTAGGACAGAGAAAGTATATTGCTGGCCTTGCTAACTGAAAGCAACCTGTTTCTGGTGGGCCTTATGGACAGGCATGTATAAAAAGGTATTTTCCAGGTCAATAGCTACATAACAGACACCAGGTAATGTATTAATTTGTTCAAGCAATGAAACCACATGTTGTACAGCAGCTGCAATTGAAGTAAAATATTTTATATAACACTAAATACATTGACATACAATACTCTAAAAGTACAACAGTCCAGCATGTCTCATATTCTTGATAGCTTTATTAACTGCCTAATAAATGATGTCACCTTATTTGTTATCAAACATAGACTAACTTTACATTGCATCTTAGAAACTTCAACCTATCAACTGTACTCCTGAACCTGTCCATTGTGTCTCTTGCAAATCCAAATTAATTCATAAGCAAATTATTTTACATTACCATGCTTTATTCAGTATGTTCACTTCACTTCATGGATCCATTTGAAATCTACCTGCTGCCCTTGGCATATAGCATTCTCTCTTTAGCCATCTAAAGCATACATTGTCTTTTCTTTTATCCTTGATTTCTTAAATCCAGAAGATGGAGTAGGTGCTAGTTTTGGTCTCTAGTGGCATATTTAGATTTCTGCTCCTCCTTCTTCCTGAAAGAATGGCAGATACTTTCATAGTTTATATTAGTTTATATTATATGCTATCCTTACCATTGTTATTGTTTAACCTGTTTCTCATTCATCTGGTTCCTGTCTTATTTTCTATCTCTTTTGTGCATCTTTCTAGTGATATCATTTTAATTTATAAATTTAATACTAGTATCAAGAGAGAAAGCTCACCCGCCACTGGAAATTCAATATATTAACTTCAAAATATTTCCTTTAACTGCATATCAGACACCTACTTACCTAATCACACTTTGGATTTACAATGTCAAATAAGGCAATTGATCAATGAAATGTGATTAGTGTGACTGAGGTAAATTATTAATTTTACTTAAAATGGAATGGTTTGTTCATAACAACTCTCTTTTAAATATCCAAAACTCTTCTTTTTCCTTCCTTTCCTTCCTTTTCCCTTCCTTTTTTCTTCTCTTCTCCCTTCTCCTTTTTTCACATCTCCTCTTCTCACATTATTTTCCTCCACTTCCACTGATTTTGCCCAAACAATCTTCAATGCCCATTGAAACTATTGCATGTGTTGCCAAACATTAATTATAGCCTAGATAACTACACTCTCACACTACTTCCTAGAAAGCTCATTCCCCTTTTTATCCCTGATATGACTACTTTGCATTATTTCATTTTCCACTTACACAAAACCCTGTATTGTCATTTGCAGTCATTAATTTTTTCTGTTCACAGCCATACTAAAAGACTGCAAGATTAGAACCCATTCTCCTTCACATTATCAAGAACAAAATTACATCACTGTTTTCATCCAAATTCAAAGGTACATGTTTAAATTTTGCCTTCGATCTCACCTGCTCTCACCTATTAAAAGATGTTACTTGTTTAACTATCTTCACAGTAGCAGGTGTCACCAATTTCCTCCCCCATACACTCTTGAGAGAGATATTTGTAAGATTACTACTTTTTCTCAACTTATCCACAATTCTTAATCCTTAACATATCACAAATTTGGCTTTTTTCCCTAATATGCCACTGAAATTGCACATTCCTAAACAACCTCTACCTTCCCTATAATAAATTCATGAATATATTTCTGTTACCTTAATTAACATCACATCATTGATTCCTAAATTTTACACTCTACTCCCGCTTTTTCCCTTTCATGACACCTACATTTTATTTTTTGTTTCCCCTTCCAGTATACAACTATTAATATAAATCTTCTTTGGCTTAGACCTGGGACCTCTTTTTTTAACCACATTCCCAAAGTGGCATTATTATTTTTACTGCTTTTTATATTATCTCCATTTGAAGTTTTGATTTCTGAGCTCAAGTACTTGATCTGAGTTCAGATTGATATTTCAATTTACTATATTATTGACATATCACATTGCATATCTTATAGATTTGTCCAAATTAAAATATTCATTAAGAACTCTAAATATCTCCTCTGTCATTTGTGTAGGTACACACACACACACACACACACACACACACACACACGTACACACACTTTCCACCATTGCAATTCAATCAGTGACAGCAATCTACACCAGTTACTAAATCCAGAAACATAAATTCCTGTTGATCTTTCCTCCAAAATATAGCTCAAATCTATCCTCTTACTTGAAAATTAATGACTTACATATTAACACAGGCTTCCATTTTTTCTTGACTACCCAGTTTTAGTTCCCCAATTAGAATATCTGAGCCCTCACATGTACATGCTCTATTCCTCTCTCAAACCAGCTACTGAACTAAACTTTTAAAAACATGTATTACATGTAACCAGAATGTGTGTATCCCCATAATATCCCAAATAAAAAAAAACACATATTAGATATTGAAATTCTTTTGCTAAAAAAAAGACAAATATATATCTTCAACAAATTATTTTTATACTTTGAAAGAGAAAATGAAACATGCCCAAAATGCCCAGTACAGAGAGAATGCCCCGTATCAGTGAACCTCATCTCAGCGTACTCCACTTTATGACTTGTCTTGTATAGTGAAAATTAACTTTACATATTTTTCTTTAACCTCTTACACTAGTACTTAAAAAGGGGTTGAATCAATCCCTTGAATCTGATTAAAAGCATTGTCTATCAAAGAACAAGAAAAATATATTTTAATATTTGAAGGACGTTTCTAACAACAATGCTTGCCAAAAATGATACAATAAATCATGGTGACATGTGGAACTTCATCACTGAAGAAGAAAAACCAATATATCTCCCAGAATACCCAATAATTTATGTGTAAATGAGTTGCAAAATTGTCATTCCAATCAAATTATTGTTCAGTAAATATTTTCCTTACATTTAAATGTCAAAACCTACACAATTTCCAAAAAGTGGCTGAAAACATAGGAACAATTTTTAGTACCAAAATCTACATAAACATAAATTAAAATACATACATATAAAATAAAACTGGAAACTGAATGTAGATAGAGGTATTAGTATTTTTATTCACCGTCATGTGGATGTAAATCCCTACAAATGTATCTTGCAACATTACATGTTATGCAATATCAATTAAATGTTAACAATTTTACCCTGAATGTCATTTAACAGAGACTCCGCATCAACAGTTTTTCTTCTTCTACAAATCATAAAAAGCTCAAATAGTTTTAGCACAGATAGTTTCTCTAATATTCCTCCAGTAAGACTTAGGCAAAGCAATCATTCATACTTTATTTTCAGAATGCAGTTTATAAGGTACAGGGCATTACTGGGTTCTCAATAAATATTTTCCAAATAAAGGACTGGTTATCTATGATGTCTTCAAGAGTCTATCAAAAATAGGTTGCCACAAACAAAGCAATGGCTCATTAATAGGTGGCAAATTACCCATAGCAAATGATTTCTGCAATAATTACAAAGCATAATTTATTCTTTACTATCAATAAGAAATTATTATTAACAAAATAGCAAGAAGACAATAACATTATAGATTTCTTAACCATTTTTTTTTTATTTGAGACAGGGTCTTGTTGTGTCACCCAGATTGGAGTGTAGTAGCTCAATCATAGCTCACTGCAGCTTCAAACTCCTGGTCTCAAGTGATTCTCTCATCCTGGCCTCCCAAAGTGCTGGGATTACAGACATAAGCCACTGCATCTGCACTTCCCAGCCACCGTAAATAGTTTTCTATACCTCCTAATATCTGTATGTCTTCATCCAATCACTATAATTTTATTGAGTAGATGAAACTGACTTTATTTCAATATTTTAAGGATAAAATATTTCATAATAGATTATTGGACTGAATAAATTATTTGACATAATAGATTATTTGGACTGAATACATTGTAGGAAATCTTTAACAGTAAAATGAAAAAGAATCTAAGTAAATACTCTGCTCTCTTGTTAAACATGAAATCAAAAACACATTATGTAGCACATATCTCTGTCATATCAGTAGCAAATCACAGAAGTGTATCTTTTCTATATAATGTTTTCTTTTTTCTTTTCTTTCCACTTATTTACAATGACATCATCTCTGTATAATACTGAAAAAATATGTGATTATTTTATGGACAAGGTGGTATCTTCAATGAGTCTCTACTTTGTAGTAAATGTTTTCTAATGTATTCATTTTCGAAAAATTTACTGATATTTCACATATTTAAAGTAATTTAAACTTTACATAATATAGAAAATATTGTATGAAATGATTTACAGAAAAAATGGGTAATTAATAATAACACAGATTATACTAATGGTGGAACAATTCTTTTTTGGTACCTTTACATACTACATTCCTCTTTTAGACAGCTTATAGAAATTTTACTCTGCCATCTGTCTACTTTAATATCCTACATTTTATGTCATCTGCTTTGCCTCAGTGATGATAAATTTTATCTTTAGTTCACTGGATAAAATTTTCATAAAAATTCATATGATCATTCACATCTTGGGCTTGTTTCACGGAGCTTAGAGATGGCTATTGAAATCCATTCAAAGTTCCAAGCAAGATACATATTTAATAACAAGAAGTGGAGAAGTAAATTCTTCTGGACTTTTCAAAATGACTAATAAATTAAAGGAGCAGTGATAGAAAGCTTTTAAGATCTACTTTTTAAAGTGAGATGCTGATGAATCGTGTGTTACAACACATAACTAAAATTAAAGAAACTGAAAAAAATAACACTTATTGTGGGATATGAAAGATTCTTTTGAAAATGAGAATGAAAAGTTCATTTTTTTACATCAGTGGTGAGATCTATAGGAGAAAGTGTCCTTTTCATTCAAGAGCAAAATAAGTCAATAACATCAACCTAAATAATTATGTTTTTAAAATTTAAATTTAAACATCAAAGGTCAACAGAAAAATAAGAAAAACTGAAAGCATGAAAAAAAAAGAAAAACAAACCATGTATCTGATGCAGGGAGCCTTTGAAAGCAATTCAACAAAAACAAATAGGGAAGAGGAAGAAGAAGAAAAGGAGGAGGAGGAAAAAGGGAGCAGGAACGAAGAAAGCATGTATTGAAGATAAAACTTATGATTTACACAGTGATAAATTCCGTAGAAGGGCTAGAATGTAGACTTAGATAAATTTTTCGAAGGATAGACCAGCTGACAAAATATTCGAGAAAATATACAACATAAATAGAATACATGGAGGATGCCCAATGTTCAAATAGAGATCCTGGAAAAAAAACAAAAATTAAGTGAAGCTATGAGTAAGGCTAAATTTATCACAGCAATAATAGCACTGAAGAAAATGTAAGGCTTTAAAATGAAAGAGACTTACTGTTTTGATTGGGGGGTAAAGGAAAAAGATACCAACCTACATACTTTAGATCAATTATCCTTCTGGAGAAAAAAATGTAAATGTAGTAGGTAATCTATAAAGAAGTGAAATTTGTTTTTTTTGTTTTGTTTTGTTTTGTTTTTTGAGACAGAGTCTCACTCTGTTGCCTGGGCTAGAGTGACATGGCCTCAGCCTAGCTCACAGCAACCTCAAACTCCTGGGCTCAGGCGATCCTCCTGCCTCATCCTCCCGAGTAGCTGGGACTACAGGCATACACCACCATGACCAGCTAATTTTTTCTATATATTTTTAGTTGGCTGGCTAATTTCTTTCTATTTTGTTAGTAGAGATGGGATCTCACTCTTGCTCAGGCTGGTCTGGAACTTCTGACCTCAAACGATCCTCCGCCTCGGCCTTGCAGAGTGCCCTAAGATTACAGGCATGAGCCACCGCATCTGGCCTAGAAGTGAAATTTGTTTGACATCAGCCTATTGATGAGAAATTGTGCATATTATAGAAAACAATTGACATATCTTCATACTACAGAGAAATTTGAACCTAGACATCAATACTTTTACAAACTATGAAAGCAAACTAATACTTTTAGATGCGAATAAACTAGAAAATTTTAAAACATACTTATCTTTTCTAAGAAAATTTGAGTATGTACTCCAGAGAAAAAAATGTTGGAAAAAGTCAAGAAAAAGTAGGAATTAAAAAGTCTCTATAAGTGTACCTAAAATAGGATTGTTATAATCCGTACAATAGGGTTAGTAACTAAGCATTCCAAAATGGACAGAAGGAAAGTTCTCTCTTTTGGGAAAAACCTATCTGCGATAAACAAATCAACCAATAGGATGCATAAGATAGTATAATTGTGTAAACAAATTATTATTTTGACAGAAAAGGAAGGCAAATAATACACCAAATAAATAATCAATTGCTTTGTAACCTATATGATTAAAATATAAAATTAACTCAGATAGTACACAGATTTTAATAGCTAAGAGAATAGAAGAAAATTTAATTAGACTGATACTGGCTACATTCTCATATAAATAGTACAAGAAATGACATTTTACACTGCCTTGAAAAATATTTGCATAATCAATACACTATTACAAATTTTATTTTGATTTCAGTGCTTAGGATCCACTAGCATATAAATTCAGTATTATATAAATGCTTAAATAATATTACAGTGCATAATATAAAATTAAAACAGTAGATGACAAGTTAGAGCATTTGAACTGGGGGAAGCAATGTGAGTGGAAAAGTAGGTGTATTAATATTCTCCTTCCATGTAATTAACAGATACTGTCAAAGCTGATAGTCCTCCACATAAAGGCTAATAATAACTGTAAGACTGAGGTATAATCAGTACAGAAAAATATATTTGCTCTGAAATGTTGCAACAGGTGGGAAAGAAATAAAATCAATATGAGCACACATGTGTATAGAGGGAAGTAAAATTCAGTGTAAATCAACTGGGGGTGGGGGGAGGAGAGGAGGGGCAAAAACCTACCTAATGGTTACTGTGAACACTATCTGGGTGATGGGCACACATTTAGCTGGGATTCGAGCATTGCAAAAGTGATCCATGTAACCTAAAACATTTGTACCCTTTAATATTTGAAATTTAAAAAAGAATAGCATAAGAACACTATATACTTACTTTTCCTACTAGGGAAAATATACGCGGTGTAAAGTTGATAGATAAATACATTGAATAATAAACATACAACTCAAAGATTGGGGGGAGTCATCTTCTTATGAATCTAAATCAGAAATCGTTAAAAATATTTGTACCTTGAAAATGTGTCCAGAAGGTGGGGAGGCAGTTGAGATTAGGATGTTCTGTACTCTTTAATTTTGTTTCAAATATTTTGATTTATTTTAAATTAAAAGAAATTTCTTTCTCTGATAATTAAATAACACCATGATATACTCTTTGCCTTTGTAGTAGGAAAAAATCTAAATCCTAAAGTTTTATCTTAAGAAAATCCTTCAATTTTGTGTTAATTTGAAATACAACCAGAGACAATTCATTATTCTTGTGACACGATAGGGGATCTGTAATCTTAGAGACACACATTTAGCTTATTTTGCCTTTGAATTTAAAGAAATTCAAAGGCAACTGTATTTCATTTCTATTACGTAAATCAATTCATGTCAGTGGATATATATACCATTTTGGCATTACCAATTCACAAATATTTTAATAATAATTTTAATATTAAGTATGCTCTGCATTTTTTATTTTGATAACATTTTAAATATTTTGTATAAATTAAGGGTGCACTGTTCAATTAAATGTATTTTAATATGAAATATTGGTTTATAACAGTATGTCCATTGTTACAAAGGAAATATAATGGCAATGATAATGACAATAGACCAAATAATGGTTCATCACGACAAAGTTAAAAATTCAATGTAAAACACTTTACAACATGAAACACACATTTATATTTCCATTATTAAATCTAATATTGCTAAATCAATTGTAACAGGAGCACACTATTTTAAAAATATATAAAAGCTGTTCATCAATTAGAATTAGATTGATTTTGTGATTTAAATTGCATTAAATTTATAAATTTGATGTACTCTTAAAATTCTAGAAAAATTGTAAGCCTATGTAAGATATTGGACATTTTCTATTTTTACGTAATTTTATGTTATCAGAAAAATTATTGATAATAATAGAGTAGTAATAATTATATTTATCTTTTCATTTTATAAGTGGTCTCGAGTTTGAGAATTACTGGACTAATTTTTAATAATAAGGCTCTAAAAGCAGAGGCCAATTAAAAAATATCTGGGATTAGAATATTGTGAAACACAAAAGATTTCATACTGGTTAAACGATTAACTTTTATACATTTGTTAATATAGGCAGCTTTTTAAGGAGAATAACTAGAACATAATTGGAATTGGGGATATAATGGTTTCACAAAATATCATTATATATGTTATGTATAATTCTTATTGAAAAGTATAAATTAGTTTAGACTTCCTCAACAAAGCCATTTGCTTGATCATATGACCTTGAACTAAATAACTTATGTGTATATAAGCCATGTATAGATAAATCATATATTTTACATGCGTATATATTTGTTTCAAGTCTAAACACTTTTATTATTGCCCTCAAGGACCTACTACTGAAAATGATAACTTAGTAGTAAATATACCTTACTTTGTTCTTCCTGGATGTGTTATATGTTAGAAAATCATTCTTACCACACAAATAGTAAGACGATTAAAAGAAAATAACACACATCAACATTTTCTGCATATAAATTTAAACTAACACCTCTCTTCACAAAATTCTAGATTTTTGAGTGTTCGTTTCTTTGCATTCTTGAGATGAACTGTAAATGATCTTTCCTTTTAAGCACTAAAAGCACATCTTTATTTCTGGTAACTTCACTAACAAAGGGGACTTAAATTGTGGTCTATGTGCTATCCACACTTCCAAAATCAAGAGCTAGAAGAGAAGATTTGGGATGTCCCCCACACAAAGAAATGATAAATGTTTGCGGTGATGGATATACTCAGTACCCTGATTTGATCACTACATATTGTATGATTGTATCAAAATATCACATGTACCCCTTAAATATGTACAAATACTATGTATCAAGAAAAAAATTAAAAAGGAACTTGTTCTGTTCTTATAATGTGTCAATTACTAGAGGGTTGACCCATCATTTTAATTGTTAACTCTGTGGATTTCTTGCTGAACTAGTGCTTATTTCATGAAGAGAAGGAGACATTATCACGTCCATTTTCTCAGAGTTGCCATCTGCTTTTCCTTTCTCCCAAATGTCACTTGCTCTGTGCCAAGAAGAGACACATCCGTCCTCTTCTGAGATATATTCTCACCAAGCAATCCAAATTCTCTTTCCTATGACATTTCCTCCCATCCCATTGGCATGTAAGGGCTTGCAATTTGGAGTCCAGGAATGGAAACGATCAATTAGAAAAGAGCACCACTTTCCTTTGGACTAAAGTGTGGGAAAAGAGAAAAATAGATGATAGGGATGTTTTGAAGCTAAGATGATACTGTTATGCTTGAGTATAATAATCTGCTCCATAAATTAAGTGGAAGAGAAAGAAGATGGCTTAGGGGTGTAGGATTTAATGACTGTACTTCAGAGTACCCTAAAGATTCAAAGAGAAAATTGCTAAGCTGCAGAGAGACTTAGGTTTAGCCATGAAAAACATTAAAAATTAAGATTTTCTACATTGAGAGGATTAAGTAAAACGATGATAGCCGATTGAAATAAAATAGAGTAGGATCTAGTAATGAAGTGCTTCAATTACCATATTGAGAATTTATAGTTGATCTGGAAAAATAATATTAAAACCTCTGAAGATTTAAGTATAAGAGACACCCAAGATAGCAAAGAGCATACAAATAATCTATAACAAAATGAGAATCTAAATTAATTTTGGTCACTGATTTTACTACAATCATAACGTTATGTATATATTCTCTTTCTCAGCAGTTATTCAGGAAGACTTTCTGAGTATTTGTTAAGATATTTTTATAGCAATCCCTGACTGAACATTTTTAGATTTGAGCAATCCAAATGCACCATGATATGGTTTTGACAGAACAAGTCTACTAAAGGATGATTACAATTTCAAATAAAGAAATATGAAACATAGAACAGTGAAAGATTACTCTATAAATGTATGTAAGTCCCATTTTACACCCAGCTCAAAAAAGATGGCTTATTTTCTCTTTTAAAATCTACTGAAAGTACAACTGTCAAAACCAAGGAAAAGATATGACAGACTTACCCACACAGACCCTAAATGGATAGTTATAAAAGTGACATTAGAGCTGTGTTCCTCTCACATGTGAATATATCTTCCCTGTATTCACCTAATAGGTTAGAGTCGAAACACTTCTATTGAAAAATAACACTCTACTTGAAATACATACCTAGTTAAATAATTTTTAGAACTCTCTACCATTGCTTTTCAACAAGAGCAACAAAAATACCTTTCTTTTTAATCCTCTAGTTTCCCACAAACTTTGAAAGAAAACATTCCACTGTGAGCCACCTTAATGCACTTTCAACAAAGGAAGCTCCGGGGGGAGCCTGTTTATGCTTTTATGTTATAAAGGGGGCATCACTAAGTATCTGAAAAGATCAACTGAACTGTCTGGAATATACAATTTGGCAAATGTGCTTTCTTGCTCTGGATAATTATGTCGTTTGAAAAATCAGAATGAAACTACTTATTTGAAAGTGAAAGGGCATGGTAGAATAGGAATGTACACATGAAAAATAATCAGTAGCTAACATTCACACACACACACACACACACACACACACACACACACACACACATACACACACACACCCCAGAGTAACTTCACATGTACTAAGAAATTTCTTCACATCAGAACTTACTTTTCTTTATTTGTGAGAATTGTAACAAAAGTAAGTTTGAATGCCTCAGAATCAGTAACATGTTAGAGAAATTTTTAAAATGCGTTCTTAAAAACTATGTGTATATATATAATTATTATTTTAAGATATAAAATATATGAAGCACACAACTTCCAAATAATAAAATACGTAATAGTTTTTACCGTGAATTCTACTTAATTCATTGTCTTCTAGCTTTTATTACTTTTTGCTGAATACTTATATTCTTAACCAAATTATGGTGTATTATTAAGTATGAATGAATGTAGTTGCAACAGGAATAGTGGTTGATAAATTTCTTTAACATTAAAGAGTAAGACAAAAGGGAAAGATTGGAAATTCACACTTGAACTGCACTTATTTTTGAATGGTGTCAGCCACTTCCTTCTGAAATTGGTTAACAGTTTTCAAAAACTGGAATAGTTTCTAATTTTTATGCATTATTCACACTGTAATTACTACAGATATGACACATTTTTAAGTTCCATTTGCTTTAATTTTTTACTTTTAGTTTCTTAACTCTAGACAAGACAAAAGCAAAAATGAATATCACAATTCCTAGCTTTTTCTGATTTCTGTGTTTTAAAGACTCTTGCCACGGACAATTGAAGCTACCAAATTGGTGTCATTGAATGTAGAGTATGAAAGAAGTATGCAACAGAACATTATTATATAATATTTCTACCTGACAGACACATGATATAAATAGTCCCCAGAGCATAGATAATGGTAAAGCTTTCTGAAAAATTAGAAAGTAAGTTTTTAGTATTTATTACCTCTGTTTTTAATATCATTGACTTAATTTTAAACTATATAATTTACTTTTTAATAATGGTTGTTTAACAACTGACTCGTGAAATTCCTGACAATTTAACAATTGGCTATTTGAGGGTAGTCGAAGCCAGTACCAGCACACCACTGGCAAGAGAATATGTGATTGCTTGTATTTATATATTTGTTTAGTTTTGGTATAGAATTTGGGATTTTCTCCTGCTGGATAACCTGAAAAGAGGTAAATGATGACTGAGATCTGTACATGTGTCAATGTTTCTCAAAATGTCCTTGAGTCTCATGGAAATTTTGTCTTTCATTGGCTTGAGATATACCCACATTTATCAAGGGTGATCTCAGCATCATATATACATGAAATATTATATTGCTATATTTTTGAAACATTCTTTTTGTTGCTTTTATAATCTACATATTTCTAAAATTTCAAAAGAGATTGCGCATGAGCTGTGCATGGCCATTCTTAAGAGTGCAATATTATTTTATAGTAATTTTTAAACATTAATGGCATTAAAAACAAATGTGTATGTCTCACAATCGTTGGCTCTTCCACTTAATGAACAAAAGTGTCTATGCTGGATCCCTTGTTTTAATTGCACTTTCATGCATTTACTTTGAGTTTCTTCCAGTCCACTGTGTTGCTCTGATTGATAGCAGATGTGTCCACAATGGTCATCACTGAAAGGGGACCTTTTTCTACTAGTAGAAAAATATTCTAGTTTATTTGTGGGGGTGGGTTTGCTTTCTTGTCATTTAAGAAATTTTGACCCACTGTATTCACCAGACTACATGTATACAGTATCAGATACAGATACAGTATCAAAGTCAAACATGCCAGTTTGGAGTGTTTAATATATAAATTTATACCTTATTAGAAGCAGATATGATATTTCACTCTACCCAAATTGTGGTGTGTTTTTTAGAGGCACTCTCTCTATGTACATGTATTTTATTTTAGTTTAGGGGAACAACAGGGAAAATTTTGGTGGCACTGTTTCCCTACTGCCAAACTAAAACCTGGAGGTGTTTTACTCTATATTTTTGCATATTTTATTAATTTTCATTATTATGTATATTGTTTTACTTTTTTTACTTCTTTGAGTTTTTGTATAGTTGTTTCCACCAGTCTCTTCTCTTAAATGCTTAAAGTCTCCAATTTTAATCTTTCTTGATTTTTAATGAATAAATAAACCTAATAAATGTAAATTTCCATTTGCATTCCACAGATTATTACATATATATTTTTTACCTTTTACTTATTGATAAATGTTTTATAACTTCTCTTCTACACATGAATTATTAAGATTATATTTTATAGATTCCACCTAAGAGGATAGCCATTTTTAATAATGTCTAATCTCTTTACATTTATTATTATTAGTGACATATTTTGATATATTTCGACCATCTTGTTTTAGGTTTCTCTATTTGGCTTACTTTTCCTTTGCATTTTGTTTTTCCTCTTGTCCTTACTTAAGTTATATTTCTATAAAATTTCTTTGTTCAAATTTCCATCTTACACTGGTTTGCTATTTCCTTTGTTCTTTTATTTTTCATTTTGATGATCAAATCACAAAATTAAGTAAACATTATACTAGGTTGTGTTTATGATAGTGTTAAAATTTACATAAATGGCAAAACTCCTTATATTTGTATTGACATATAAACTTAGTTTTAAGTAATTATGCAAATTACTCTTCACATTGCCAGATTATTCTCCATTATTTCCGACCTAAGAAAAAATTCTACTTTTTCCCTCTATTGTCCACAAATAACCAATATTTAGTGATTAATGATAAATTTGGTTAATTCATATTGTATGCTTGTGTCAAAAACTCACATGTACCCATACAGCTGTTATGTATGCATAATAATTAAAAATTTAAAAAATTAGAAAACTTTGTTTTATCATTTCTCATGGCTATAAAATTTTGCATTTATAAATATAAAATATTCATAATAAAATAATCTAATTACTACAGATGTTTTTCTTTTCTTATATACTTTCTATCCATTTATAATACCCTTTCCATTAGAAGCATATGCATTCATATATTTTGCTTATTTTGAAAACAATATTTGTTTATATTCTTGTTGGTGGTAGTGATAGTGAATTTTTTGTGCATTCTACTATCTTTCTTCTCAAACTCCTGGCCTCAAGTGATCCTTCAACCTCAGCCTTCCAAAGTGCTATGATTACAGGTGTGAGTCACTACACCTGGCCTAATCTTTCTTATATAGTATTTAGATATTGATCAAAACTATGTGTAGTATGCCACTTTTGCATGAATTTTGTCTGTAATCCACTTTTTTGAGTAAAAATCCTTATTTTCCTTAATTTCAAGAAATACATTGAGAATTTCATAAGTTTGGCTTTTTTAGATTTACTTTTCATATAATTATTTTCTAATATATAATTTACTAAATATTTAATATATAGCTATGGTTCTCACATTTGGGATTTGATGGGTACTTGGCTTGATTCCACATCTTTGTAATTGTGAATTGTGCTGCAATAAACATTCTAGTGCAAGTGTCTTTTTGAAAAAAATACCTTTTTTCCTTTGGGTAAACACCCAGTAGTGGGATTTCTGGATCAAATGGTAGGTCTACTTTTAGTTCTTTGAGGAATTTCCATATTATTTTCCATAAATGCTGCACTAGTCTGCAGTTCCACCAACAGTGTATAAATGTTCCCTTCTCTCTACATCCATGCCAGTATCTGTTGTTTTTGGACTTTTTGACCAAACCATTCTTACTGGAGTTAGGAAATATCTCACACAAGTTAGTCAAAGATAAAAAACTGATGAATAAGAGGAACAAACAAAGTCTACAAGAAGTATGGGAGTATGTCAGAGGCCTAACATAAAAATCATAGATATCCCTGAGGGTGAAGAAGAAAATAAATAAAGGTTGGAAATCCATTTGAGGGAATGATTGAGGAAAACTCCATGGTCTTGCTAGAAATTTAGATAGCCAGGCACAGGAAGGTCAACAGACACTTGAGAGATTCATCACAAAGAGGAAATTACAATGACACATATTCATCAGACTGGCCAAAGTAAACATGAAGGAAGAACTCCTGTGAACCTTAAGGTGAAAACATCAGGTAACTTCCAAAGGAAAACCCATCAGACTAGCTGCATATTTCTCACCTGAGACCTTACAAGTTAAAAGGGATTGTGACCCCATTCTCAGTCCTCAAACAGAATAATGGCCAGCCTAGAATTGTGTATGCTGCAAAAACTAAGTTTCTAATATGAGGGAGAAATAGAAACTTTCGCAGACAAGCAAACGATGAGGGAATTTGTCTAGAGTAGCTCCGCTTTGCAGGAAGTACTCAGATCAACATACTTCTTGTAGGCTTTGTTTGTTTCTCTTATTCCTCAGTTTTTTATTTTTGACTAACATGTTTAATTCAAAAGTGTTGTCTTCATGTTCTGAAATTCTTTCTTCTTCCTGATCTAGGCTATTCTTAAATCTTTCCACTGTGTTTTGTATTTCCTTGATTTAATTTTTCCTTTCCAGAAGTTCTGTTTGATTTTTTTTAATAATTCAATTTCTTTTTTTTTTTTTTTTTTTTTTTTGAGACAGAGTCTCACTCTCTTGCCTGGGGCGAGTGCCGTGGCATCAGCCTAGCTCACAGCAACCTCAAACTCCTGGGCTCCAGCAATCCTACTGTCTCAGCCTCCCAAGTAG
>CAUYSK010057369.1:0-30727 GCA_963575035.1 Avahi laniger
CTGAGCAAGAGTGAGACCCCGGCTCTACTAAAAATACAAAGAAATTAGCTGGACAACTAAAAATATATAGAAAAAATTAACCAGGCATGGTGGCATGCGCCTGTAGTCCCAGCTACCCGGGAGGCTGAGGCAGGAGGATCACTTGAGCCCAGGAGTTTGAGGTTGCTGTGAGCTAGGATGATGCCACGGCATTCTAGCCTGGGCAACAGAGTGGGACTCTGTCTCAAAAAAAAAAAAAAAAAAAAATGAAGGTGAAATAGAGTCACTTTCAGACAAATGAAAGCTTGAGAGAATGAGCTGGCAGCAGACCTGTGCAGCAAGAACTGCCAAAGGATATTCTCCAGGCTAAAAAGAAATGATACTCGATGGAAACTTGCATCCCTAGCTAGAAAAGATGACAACTCTGTTTTTCTCTTATAATTTTTAAAAAAGACAATTGACTGTTTAAACCCAAAATTAATATTATAAGCTATGATTTAAAACATAAGTAAAAAGCAAAAGATATGACAACGATAGCAGAAAGAATGGAGGGTGTTTAGTATAATAATATAATTACATTGTTATAAGATTATTATATTTGTAAAGTGAGAAATAGGAAAGGGAACTATGAAAGATCCGTGGGAAGTGTATAGAATTGACTGAGGATGCATGTTATATGCTTTAGAGTACACTAAGATACATATTAAGAAGAGCTACAGCTAAAAATCCAATAGAGAAGAGCAAATAAAATATTAATAAATATTTGATTAACCTGAAAGAAGAGAGTGAAGGAGCAGCTGAAGAACAAAGAACAAACAGAACAAATGAAAAACAGATGATAGACTTAAATCCAACGATATCAATAATTACACTAAATGTAAATAGACTAAAGAGCAAGGTTGTAGGATAAAACATCAAACTTTAAAAACCCATTGCATTTCTCCATATTGGCACAAATAATTAGAAAATGAATTTTTAAAAATACCATTTCAATGGAGTCAATGAAGAAAAAGTACTTAGGAATAAATTTAGCGAAAGATGTACAAGGCCTGAACAATGCTGAGTTTAAAGATGATTTAAATAAATGGAGAGATATACCATATTTGTAGACAGGAAAATCCAGTTTTATTAAGGTGTTCATTCTCTCCAAATCTGTAGATTCAATGCAATCTTAAGGATCTATCTAGACTAGCTACAACAATTTTGAAAAGGAAGTATAGTCATGCATTGCTTCACAGCAGGGATACATCCTGAGAAATGCATCATTAGGCAATTTCATCACTGTGTGAACATGCCAGAGTGTACTTACACAACCCAGATGGCATAGCCTACTACACACTAGGCTGTATGTGGTAACCTATCGCTCCTGGGCTGCATACCTGTGCGGCATGTGACTCCTGAGTACTGTAGGCAATTATAACACAATGGTAAGTATTTGTGTATCTAAACATATCTAAACATAGAAAAGGTACAGTAAAAATATGGTACGAAAGATTAGAAATGGTACACCTGTATAGGGCACTTACCATGCAGCTTTCAGGACTGGCAGTTGTGGTGGGTGAGCCAGCGAGTGGGTGGTGAGTGAATGTGAAGGCCTAGGACATTGCTGTGCACTACCGTAGACTTTATAACCACTGTGCACTTAGGCTACTCTAAATGTATAAAAAATATTTTTCTCTCTTAAATAGTAAATTAACTTTACTGCACCTTGCTTTAACTTTTTTTACTTACTGTAAACTTACTGTAACTTTTTTACTTTATAAACTTTAAATTTTTTAATCTTTGACTCTTTTGTACTAATACTTAGCTTAAAACACAAATACATTGTACAACTGTATAAAAATTTTTTTATATTCTTATTCTGTAAGGTTTTTTCTATTTGAAAACATTTATATTTTTATTTTTTTTACTTTTTAAACTTTTTTTGTTAAAAACTAAAACACAAACACAAGCATTAGCCGAGACCTACACGGGGTCAGGATCAACAATATCACTGTCTTCCACCCCCCATCTTGTCCCACTGGAAGGTCTTTAGGGGCAATAACACACACGGAGCTGCCATCTCCTGTGAGAGCAATGCCTTCTTCTGGAATATCTCCTGAAGGACCTGCTTGAGACTATTTTACAGTTAATTTATTTTTTTTTAACAAGTGGAAGTAGCATACTCTAAAATAACAATAAAAAGCACAGTATAGTACATAAACCAGTAACATAGTTGTTTATTATCTTTATTAAGTATTAACATGCTATACATGATGGTATGTGCTAGACTTTTAGGCAACTGTCAGCACAGTAGATTTGTTTATGTCAGCACCACCACAAACACATGAGTAAATGCTGCGATACATCATGGTAGCCATGATGTCACTAGGCAATAGCAATTTTTCAGCTCTGTTATGCTCTTATAGGACCGCTGTTGTATATGTGGTCTGATGTTGACTAAAATGTCATTATGTGGTATGTGACTGTACATGAAGAACTTAGCTCTCTGTCTTCTAAATCTACTAGCCACAATAATCAAGACAGTATACTCTTGGCGTAAAGACAGACATAAAGATCAAGGGGATAGAATAGAGAGTGCAGACCATATACATACCCACATCTATCCTGTAAATTGATTTCCAGCAAAGGCTCCAGGATAATCCAGTGGGGGAAAAGAAAAGCTTCTTAACAAATGGTTCTGAAACAACTAGATATATGTACGGAAAAAAAAATATAAATAAAAAAAAAAAAACCTCAATCCCTACCTCACACCATAAAGAAAAATTAATTCAAAATGAATTATAGCTAAAATGATAAAACTTTTAAAAGAAAACATAAGAGAAAATTTTTATGACATTAGATTTTTTAGAAAGGATATGAAAAGTGTGAATCACCAAAGGTGGGGGGGAACCAATAAACTAGACTTCATATAAAGTAAAACCATCTGTTTTTCTAAATACATCATTAATAAATGTGACAAAGGGTTTGTATCCAGAATATATAAAGAACACTCACAACTCAATAATAATTAGACAAACAATACAACTTTTTGTATTTGTAATGACCAAATGACTCGAATAGAGAACATATCCAAACTAGCCTTAATCGTCTAATCACACCCGGGGTGACAGAAAGCTGGATGCATATTAAGGGACAGGGGGCTGGGAGTCAGGAACCCCTGCTTTCATCTCCAGCCTGGCTGCTGACTCGCTGCCTGACTCTGGGAAGGCCCCTCCCACACCCTGCGCCCCAGATACCACATCTATAAAGACGGGGATAATGTTATTATTGCCTTTTAAGCACTGTGTGAGATCCAAGTTAAATACACTATGCAAAGGAGTTCTGGAGCACACCAGGAGATCTGTAGATGGAAGGCATATTGGTGTCATTTTTGACTCCTTGGAGATTATAGATGGTTGTTACGACAGAGACATTCAGTCTGAATTATCAGATATAATGACCTTGTTATCTGAATACCTGACAGTTTACCAACCACAGACACATATGCTCACAGATACAAACATGAACATGAAACACACGGACATTACAGTCGCACATTCATCCATGCAAACACACAGGTATGTCATCTACAACTTGCTCACATGGGCACATGGAGATCCACACACGTACATGTGCACACACAGAAAGACACAGGTGCACATGCATGCTCATGTTCACAGACACATATATTCATAGACCTTCACTCTCCCACATTTGGTGAGCACACAGATACACACAGAGGTGCTCAGCTGTCACACACTCGTGACCATGCAGAGGCGCGTGGAGGGAGAGTCACACACTCAAACATGAGGAACTGGTGTGCAAAGAGGTTTCACCTGGAGAAGGCAGAGGAAGGAGGAAGGGTGTGTCCTGCTGTGGGTGGGCAGGGACAAAGTCCCTGGAAGAGGGGGACAGGGCAGGCTGAGGCTTCTGGGACAGAGCCGGGGAAGCCAGCACAGGTGCCCATCTCAGAGAGTGGGGTCTGAGGACTTCCCAGGGTGGGCAGGCCTTGGCTGTGGGTCCCGGGCGCAGAACCAGAGGTTTCTCTGCACTTCTGCTTAGAGATTCCCCACCAGCCACTCCCAGAAAATGGGGGTGGGCAGGAGATGGCTGGAGACAGGGGCTGGGTGGCCGGGGCTGGGCCTCGCTGGCTGCCACTGAAAAGAAACTCTCAGTTGTAGGATCTTGCATGAGAATTTTCCAGGGTGTACATTTCCTGGGAGCAGATTGGTTGAGGGAGACCATCCTTTACCAATTCACCTTTAATGTAAACATGACCTCCAAACCAACATCAACCTTCCAATCACATGTGGGGGCAGAAAGGAGCAGCAAGTGTAGACAAGAGCACTGGACTGGGAGTCAGAAGCCAGCGTGTGGGGGCATGAGGGAGGGCTCGGGCTGAGATGAGCAGTGTCTTGGAGCCAGAAGGTCCAATTCGGACACTTGACAGAAGGGGAGACTGAAGCCCCAAGCTGGGGTGAGACCAGCTCTTTTGGTCACAGAGGCTCTGTCCATCTAAGAGAATCTCAGAGGAAGGCCAGGGCATCTCATGGTCAAGGCTGGACCCAGACCTTCTCTTCTTGAGCTCCTGCTGCTTCACGCTCCTGGTCCCCTCCCATAAGGATGCCCAGTGGGGCTGGACCAGCCATTTCCCAAAGGGCTCCAGGCTGAGGCTGAGCCTGGGTCCATTAGCAGTCAGGTCAACGGAGGGGCAGGAAGGAGAACAAAATCAGGGTGGCAGGAAGAAAAACATGTTTCTCAACAGGACTGGGAGAAAAGGGCTGAGAATGAGGGGGAGGAAGAGGGGGATGCAGGTGTCGCTCCCAGCTGTTTGCCTCTGGGCAAAGCAGCAAATTGCATTAACAATAATAAGGCCATTAATGGAGAGGCCATGCTGAGCCAGCCACTTTGCATCCATGAGCTCACTTCATCCTCAGAGTGGCCCATCGGATGCATTGTACCGTCCCTGTTTTATAGATGAGGACACTGGGGGCTCAGAGAGGTTAAATAATTTGCTCACGTTTACCCAGTTAGTGAGAGGCAGGGCCAGTGGTTTGAACCCAGGTGTATGTGAGATTCTTCGTAGAGCAAAGGCCATCCATCCTACATGGGATGGGCAGAATTCTGTCAGGGGAAGAGCCTTGAGAAGTGAGTCTAACTGGATTCTGTCAACCCTGGCAAGATGTTGCCACACAGGGCGTCTCCACTTAAAGACTGCATGGACGCTGGGATAGGTGGGGGACAGTGAGGCCCAGAGACCCACAGGGGCATTGGCCCAGAGACCCCCAGCTGGACAGACAGACCTGTGTGGCACAAGCTCATTATATGGTGGGTCCAAAGCTGGGAACTCTGGGGAATCAAAAGGTCATAGTGCACAGAGCAGGAAGCAGAGACAGGCTTATATGGACTCCCTTCAATTCAACACTACAGAGGAAGGAGCCCTGAGAACCCCTCTTTGCTGGGTTCTTCATATGCCTCCTACCTAACCCTCTCTCTAATTTTGCACCAACACCCTATAAGGGAGCTGTTTTCATCCCCATTCTACAGATGAGGAAGCTGAGGTTTGGAGAAGTTAAATTCACTTGTCCTTAGTAAGCCAGAGTCCAGATTCTCACTGTTCAATCCTGTGTGCCTTCCCCAGCTGCTCATGGCTGGCTGTTTTATGCCCAAGAGCCTTTGTTTATGGGCTTTCCTGGGCCCATGAGAGCCAAGGCCTGTCAGCCTTGACATATTTCCATGGGGTTTCCTCTGTGTTGGTTTTGGGGTTTTCTAAGTTCATTCCCCAGTCAAAGGGAAGTAGTGCTTCTGAATCCCTGGCCCTGGCCCCAGCTTTGCCTCAGTCCAGCTGTGTGGCCTTGGAAAGCCATTTCTCCCCTCTGCTCAGGATTGCACCTGCACAGTGAGGGTTTGGCCTGGGAGACCTCTTGGGCGTCTCTCACCCTGGACCAGGGGGCAGTAAACTTGTTCTGTAAAGGACCAGACAGCAAATACTTTATTCTTTGAAGACCGCATGGTCTCTGTTGCAACGACTCAACTCTGCTTTTGTAGTGCAAAAGCAGCCATAGACAAGAGGTAAACAAATGGGTGTGGCTGTGTCTCAATAAAACTTTATGTACAAAAACAAGGGACAGTCTGGATTTTGCCCAGGGGCCATACTTTGTGGCCCTTTGCCATGGATTATCTCAGATTTCTGGGTGCTGGAGACACAGTCTAATAGGGGAGACATGCTTGTGAACCAAAAATTACAGTGCAGTGTGAAAAGTAGAAAAGGTAGAAAAGCTCGAAGAGTGCACAAGGTACAGCAGGAACCCAGACGGGATCTGGGGGACTTTGATGGTCAGGCCAAGTGTCAGTGGGTGACACCTGAGCCGGGTTTTGGCCAATGAGGGGAAGGGTACTCCAGGCAGGTGGACCAACAATGAGCAAACACCTAGAGGCATGATAGCAGGTGGTGTCTTGGCAAAAGTTGTGGGATTTGATGGCTGAAGCATGAGGCAGAAATGAGATCAAGGAGGACCTTAATTGCTGTGCTAAGGAGCATGAACTTTCTAGCAAAAAATTCTCAGTTATTTAACTCCTCTTCAATGAATAACATTTTTCTTGGAAAGAGCGCACCCCATAACTGCTAATCTCAGTGAGGTGTATTGGATATGTAATTTCTTCTAATTGTGTGGAAATACTGGTTGTTTCTTCTCTGTGGGCCCTGAGGCCCTGGGGACAGAGATGGCAGCCCAGGCTCTAGGCAGAGGGGCCTAGGAGCTGAGCGTGGCTGATTTGCATCACAGTAGAGTCCTGGGCTCTGATTTCACACTCAGCCCCAGGCCAGAGTGATTCTGCTTGTGTCATCAATACGCTCATCAAGAGATGCTTTGTCTTCCCCTGATTGACCTAATTGCTCTCCTCATTTGGACATCCCTGGAGTCATTGAGTAATGAAAATCACCACGCGCTAATATGACATCAGGAGCTCACCTGCTTGTTGGCATTTGGAGCAGCGTGGAGAGGGGAAAAGGCTCTGCTTGCATTACAGGTGCAGAGCCTCGCTGAGCTGTTCATGTGCAATTACCGTCCAACAGCCTGGAAATTACAGTCCGGTTACAGTGGCTGCTAACAAGGACTAATTGTATCACCACAGAGCTGCCCCGGACACTTAAAACAAATGGCTGCTGTGGGAACTTGGCGATGAGCAGAGAAAATCCCATCTATTCTTGGAACGCAAGGAAAGCTGCTAGGGGCTGGGCTGGGCTCAGCTGAAGGGTCCTGGGCATTAAAACTGAGTTTCCCAATCAGTGTAATTGAACTAGGATTTCATGAAGACATCCATCCATCCATTCATCCATCCATCCATCCATCCATCCTCCATCCAACCATCCTGCCATCCATTCACCCTTCTTTCCATCCATCCATCCATCCATCCATCCATTCTCCATCCAACCATCCTACCATCCATTCATCTTCCTTTCCATCCATCCATTCATCCATCCATCCATCCTCCATCCAACCATCCATCTATCCATCCACCCGTCCATGCACCCACTTGGGCATTCATCTATTCAACTATTCATCCATCTATCATCATCCATCTATCTCTTCATCCATCCAGCAAACTCCTACCAAACTCTTGCTTTGTACGTACGAGGTCTGTACTTGATGCTGCAAGTCAGAGGTGAGTCAGGAGCAATCCCGCATAAAAGAAAATGTAATAGGTACTCAATAAATTTTTCAAATGAGTGAAAAAATAATGAATATTTTCTCAGTGGAGGTGAGAAAATTGGAGAGACTCAGTTAAGTGGGAGAGCAAAGAAAGGGTTAAGCTGGCATGAGGAGAGAGGAGATATCAAGAGTTGTCCATCACAGTACACACATCTTGGGTGAAGGAGACGGGAAACTGGAAACTGAAAAGGATGGGCTGTGTGTGCATTCGGTGTTTGAGTGTGGCAAGTTCCTTCATCGCTCTGAGTCTCAGTTTTCCTACCCATAAAATGGGGATGAAAATAGTTCCCACCGCATAAGGTTATTATGTAGATTACCTAAACTACTGCACATAAAGATCTTAGAACAATGCCTTGTATGTAGTGAGAACTTGGTGAAAGTCGGGATTTACTGTAATTATGAGCTTCCCTGTGTTGCCTTCCTGGATTCCCCAAGGAGTTTGGCCCCCATACTATGGGCTCTGCCATCCTTCCGCCCACTCCCCCGGGCCTTGAAGGTTGAGTGAGAGTCCACCTGGCTAGAAAGTGAGAAAGACTCTCTCAGGAATTGGCAATATGCAGATGCTGGTAGAACAAAGGGAACTTCAGGGTTTGGGGAATGTTAATTCTGCACCTTGAGATGGGAGCTCAGGGGTGAGGGGCAGTGAGAGGGGAAGGAAAGCGGGGCAGAGGCCACACCAGTCCGGGAAGAGCTGAGAGGTTTGGGATTTGCTATGGGGAAGATGGGGAGCCATCAGAGCATTTTAAGCAAGTGATTTGTACTTTTAAATTATTACTCTGGTGTGGGGAATTGATTATTGTTCATTGTTTATTGCTCTTTGGGTACTGACTGTGCATGAAAGACCCATGAGCATGGCGATTCAGGGGCGGAGTCTAGGTGAGAACTGGTCCAGTGTCTCCCTTGTCCCAGCTGCCTAGAACCCTGGTCTCCAGGCCCTCTGTCCATTTCTTCTGGCTGTAGTTCAGGCACGTGGCAGGAATGTCACTCTGTAGGTTCCTCTGCTCTGTCAGGATCTGTGCAAGGTCTATAGATCCCCATGTTCTTCACCCCCACAAGTACATACTCACAGAACTCTGCTAAGTGGTCATTCCAGCTCTCCTTATATATCTCCAGTGACAAGGATATCACAGTGACAACCCAGCCTGCTTCCTCTTTGACCACCTCTTTTATCCTATGAAACCAACCCATTTTCCCATGTATTCCAATTATTCACCCTCCTTCTACTCTTGAGGGGCAAGATAGGTCTCAGTGGCAGCCCGTGCACACTGTTCGTCCTGGGGCCGGGAACCAGGCTCAGTTTGTGGTCAGTGGTCAGTGTGGGACCACGTGAGTGCTTGGGCTGCAGCTGGACTCAGGGTGGGGCAGCCCCCAGGAGGGCTACGGTGGACTGGCCACCTCACCGCACCCTGCCTCCTGGCACTCACGCTTTGGTGTAGTCCCTTCCACCCAGACTCTGGGTTTGACCATGTGACTTGCTTCAACCAAGAGAATGAGTCGGAAGTGACGCTTCAATAGCTCAAGACTTGCCTTCATGAGGTCTGGCACCTTCTGCTTTCGCACTCCTTGAAGCCAGCCTCTGCGTAGAGAAGCTTGAGTTAGACTATGGACTGAGGAGAGGCCACATGGAGAGAGGCTGCTCGGAGGGAGGCTGAGAAGCCCCTGGGACACCCCAGCCATACCCGAGCTCTCCACTGAGCGCACACGGCGACCTCTGCTAAACCACGTGGAGCAGAGCTGCCCGGCTGAGCCCATCTGCCCTCAGAGTCAGGAGAAACAAAACATCCTTATTGCTTTATACCATCTAGTGCTGGGCTGGTTTGTGTGCAGCAATAGACAGCTGATATTGGATCCTGAGCCAGTACTTCCTGTGCACTCCCAGGACAAAGTCAATTCCCTGCTGTAGCCATCGAGCCCGAGTTTAAATCAAGCTTCCAGCACTGACTCCTGCATGATCCTTGGCATGTCACACTTCCTGGACCTCAGTTTCTCCATCTCTAAAGTGAACAGATTTTAAATTCAGTGATTTCTCCTCTTTTGGATTTTCTTGAATGAGGCTGGAGGACTCCTCATTCTGAGAAGGGTACCCTTCTCCAGGTGTGTGTCAGCATTGGTGACATTTCTCACACCCGTGGCCTCACTGCCAGAGGAGTAGCCTGGTGCCAGTCTACCCGGCTGACCCTTCGGAATGTCGCACTTCCATCCCAGGCTGGGCTAAAGTCAACCCAACGTTCCACGTGGCCCAGGGAAGAGGCTGGGCACTGGGGCGATGGCTAACTGGGCACGTCAAGCCACAAATTGCGCCACACGGGCCCCTGTGTCTCTACTTCCTTGATCCCCATTAGGTTTGGGCAATAAATGATTCACTTAGATGGAGATGGGAACAGGCCATGATGTTTGGAGCACTTCTCCCTTGATCACGTAACAGTCCTCTCCCTATTTTATTACACTATCGGCAAAAATAAAATCATGATGTTCGTGCAAATTATGTTTGTATGATCATATCTGAAAGAGTCTGTGGATCAAATTTTCTGCCCAATTTCTTTAAATGTGAGCTATTAAACTTTTCCTTTATTGTTGACAGAAGATGCTTTTAGAGATTGTACTATGTCAGCTTTGGAGGCAGCCAGGGGGTGGGAGGGGAGGCAAAACCCTTTCCTGTAGGGAGTGGCTGAGGGGCTGGGGCTCAAACTAGAGAAGAGAGAGTGAGACCTGGCTCCGCCTGTGGAACTCACCAGGGCCCTCTCTGGGTCAAGGGAGCAGGTGCCACTGGGCCCTGCTGGCCGACACAAACAATCGGCAAGCAGAGGCCAGCACAGTCAAGCAGAACTTTCTAGAAGTCTGAGCTGGCCAGAGAGGGAATGGGCTGCCCTAGGACGGTAGGTGATTCCCAAGAGACCAAGGTGAGATCTATTGTGATATCCAAGATTCAGAGAGGGCAAGCATCTTCCCAAAGCCACCCAGCTGCTCAGTTGGGAGGCTGGGATCAAACGCTGGAACGAGATAGAGGCTGACTCTCCTCTGACCACACGGTGCCCAGAGCCCAGGAAGGGGGCAGAGGTGTGTCCTTTCCAGCCAGCTTGTATCCCTCCAACTCCGAGGCGATGTGTCTGGCAGGGTGATAGTAAAGACTCCCTTTTCCTCAATGGTGGCAGGACACCACTGCCACCAAAGGCTAGCCTGCCGTCAAAGCCTTTCTTGACTGCCCAGCAAGCAGAACCCATCTAATGAGCCTCTTCAATATTCGTTCTCCCAATAGACCTGAACAACTCTGCAGAGACACAATATTATGTTTCTTAGAGACTTCCTTGAATACATATTTATCAGGAAAACCTGAAGAAGCTAAGAAGGGCTTAGACCTATTTATTTATGTATTCAGTCATCTCCGAGGCATGGGCTATGCTGGCGTGAACAAGAAGAGACAATAATTAGATTGCACTTGCGCTGATCTCCGCTCCAGGGATGGGATTAGGACCTGGCTGCCAGAGCTTTGTGGTCTCCCACACTCATGATGCTGGTCCTTCAAGTTTATGCCTCTGGGAATACTGGTTCCCAAACTTGGCTGCATATGGGAATCACTTGGGAAATGAAAAAAAAAAAAACCGATGCCTGTATCCTCCCCACAGAGATTCTGATTTAATTTGCCTAGAGCAGCACTGGGACTTTGACAAGCTCCCTGGTGATCCACTATGCAGCAAAGTTTGAGAACTCCTGATTTAGGCTGTGAATCGCTTGGGGCAAGCTGTACGCATGCATGGGTCATCCTTCCTCCTTCCCTAGTTTTTAGCAAAGGTGAGCTGTGCTGGTATAAGGAGAGAACTCCAGGGCTGGGGCTTAGGTTCACGGCCAGCATCACAGATGTAGGATCTGGTCAGTCTCTCAGGACTGTGCACCTGGAGGATCCCATGCTTGGTTGAATGCTCTGCTGTAGTTATCTTGAAATTCTGAATCATTTTTCAACAAGGGATGGGACCTGCCTCACATTTTCACTTGGTCCTGGGCCCCACCATTGATGTAGCCAGTACTGGGTGGGGGTCACAGGCTCTAAACCCATCTCTGTCTGGAAAACTGCCTTGTTGGACAGATCTTTGTGTCTGCCTCTCCATTTTCCTCTTTATTCAAGAATAAAATCAATCAGCCCAGAGGACTTTCTAGTACCCCTCTGTCTGTGTCTGCACACACATTCGCACAAGGCCACCCTAGGAACAGTTGGTCTGCCTTCCGTCAAACACAGTAATAATCCATAATGACTGGTTGTTTCCGAAATTGCATGTTACTTGAATTTAACCAGGCTCATTTTCCCCCTCAAACAGATTTGTGCGCTTAGAACTGGGCCTACTCTGACACGGGACATTTTCATTCCCACTCCCTTCTCCTCTACGTGAACAGAATTCCTTCTTGGCCCATTCGGTCTCCCAGCGACCCTTTGCTGCCTTTGCCAGCTCAGACCCTCGGCTTTTGTATCGCAGACTTGGACGCTGGTAGAAAGGCTGGGGGTTAAAGAAGGGAAGGCAGCAGGTTTGCATCGGAAAGAAGACAGTTGGTCCGAGGAGGAAAGAATAAAAGGGAAGAGAAAGAGGGTGGAAAGTAAAATTTTGGACTGGGATTGAGAGTGGGGAGAAGAAAACCATATTTGAGGAACAGCTGCCAGATGTGTGCATATCGAGAGTGGCAGACGAAGGAGAAAGAACTCGTAAGGTATTTTGCTGTGCGTTGGGAATGTGCCCTGCCCTCTGCCATACACACGCATGCTTCCCCTTTGGAGGTTTCTCACGAGGTGAGCATAAATTACAGTTGCTTTCGGCTCTGTGTTTCCCTGTCAGACTACAGATTCTTTGAATTGATCCTGCACTGATCCATTTGGGACCCCAGTTATATTTGGAATATGCTGTTAAGCCGGGGTTGTGTGGAAAGGACAGTGGGCGTGAGCCAGGAAACCCTTCACCGTCTGCTGCGGGCATTGCATAGACCATGAGCTCTCAGACTGGGAACAGATCTTAACAACAGTCTAAATTTACCCCCTCCCCATTTGAACTTGATTTTCCAGAGCATCCCTCCAAGTTCATCCTGTGCTTATATACTTCCTGTGAAAGGGAACATGCTACCTCCAGAGAAAGCATGTTTCAACTGTGTGTACATCTAGCAGTTAAAATTGTCTGTCCACATCCTCGGATGCTATTATTGGTGGAGTAAATGCTAACAGCCTCATTGAACATCAGTCTGGTGAGTTCTGCCACAATTTAAAATATTCTACTCCTTTGAATCAACAATTCCACTTCTAGAAAATCTGTATCACCCACATTCATATACGAAGACACATGTCCAAAAATGTTTACATTGAAGCATTAGTTGTGATAGTGAAAATCTGAAGCAACTGCAATGTATAGCCACAGAAGATTGCCAGTAAAACTGTGGTAGATATATACTGTGGAAAAATTTATATACCTGTACTAATGTGGATAGATTTCCAAGACATATTAAGGGAAACAGCAAGTTGCAGATAATACGTTAGGGAATGAACTCATGTGTATACATATTTAAAAACCAACAACAAAGTTTCACTCCTATACATGCATATGAATTAAAGATATGAAAATATATAGAAAAAGAATACATATAAAATTTCTAACAATTAATCACTAGGGAACTGCAAATCAAAACCACAACAAGATAACACTTCATATACATTAGGATGGCTATTTTTTAAGAAAGGGGAAAATAACAAGTGTTGGTGAGGATGTGGAGAAATCAAAACCTTCATTCATTGCTGATTGGAATGCAAAATGGTGCAGCCACTTTGGAAAACAGTTTGGGAGGTCCTCAAAAAGTTAAACATGGAATTACCATATGACTATACATCTTAGATATGTATTTGAGCAAAATAAAAACATACATCGACATATAAACTTGTACACGAATGTTCATAGCAGCATTGTCGACAATAGTCGAAAAGTGGAAACAACCCAAATGTCCATCAATTGATGAATCTCTGAGTAAACTTGGTGTAAGTGCATAGCAGAATATTACTTGGCAGTAAAAAAGATAGAAGAACTAACGCATGCTACAGGATGGATGCACTTGGGAAACATTATATACAATGAGGTCACTGAGTCAAAGGAGTCAGTCACAAAAGACCACGTTTTGTATAATCAGGTTTATATGAAATGTCTATAACAAGGAAACCTACAGAGACAGATACCAGATAGGGTTGCGTAGGGCGGAGCGGGAGAGAGGGTGGAATGAAGAGTGATTCTGGCAGGCACAGAGTTTCCTTCCGGGGTGAGGAAAGTGTCCTAAAACTAGATCGTAGTGGTGGCTGCTCGACTCTGTGAATATACTGACACCCACTGAACCATGAGAATGTTAAATGGGTGCACTGCGTGGCGTGTGAATTACGTCTCCACGAACTGTTGTTTGGAAATTGCTGAGAGTGTTTACATCTGGGGGCGCTGCGGGGTGGGGAGGGAGGAATGCAGCACTTGCCTTGTCCTGGTGATTCATTTCAGGTGGCAAAATATGGTGACTTATGGGCCTTCCACAGAAGCATTCAAGGCAGGAGGCTGCGGGACGCCAGCCCTTTGCTGGAGCAGGTGTGTCAATCCTGCACCTCCTCCCTCTCTGAGTCTGGTGTTCCCCCATAGGCTATCCGAGGCTGGGGTGGCAGTGCACATGCAGGGTGACTAATGCCACTTTTCCCATTGTCTTCTGGGGGTCAGGGGCAGGTAGGGCTCTTGGGGGCCTCTCCTGACTGGTGGTTTCTCCTGTGCTCTCATAAAGCCTCCAGGGGTTCAAGCAGAGAATGAGCTCTTTTTGGTCCATCCACTGCTGGGGATCCCTCCTGCCAGAGAGGACAGCAAGAAAGGGAGGTGCAGGGCTCAGCAGGCATTCAGCTGACAGAGAGAAGACTGAAAACTCGGAGAGGATGTGAAGTCTGCCTGGCACGACGGAGCTCATCCCAGAGAGGCCAGGGCGGCACTCCCTGCCTCACTGTAGACAGAGGCAGAGACTGGAGCCAAGGCTGGCTGGGGCAGGGCGCAGCTGGGCACCTCTGCCGGCAGGAGCCCCTTGCAGATCACCGCAGCTCCCACCACAGGAACCAGGCCCTTCTGGGCTCATCTTCCTGCCGCAGAACTGCAGAGCCCACAGCGTAACACCCTGATCCGTCGCACACAGAGGCCGCACTTGACACGTGCTCGATGTAGCTAAGACACAAAGACACCCAGGCGCATACCCAAAGGCACAGCGCATGTCACACAGGTACGTCCCTCACACAACAGATGCACATAGAGCACACCTGGACACACAGACGCACACGCACAAACAAAACAGTGCACACGCAGACACATCGCACAGCGCGAGAAGCAAATGGATAAGCACAAGCAGGGAGAGTCCTTGCCAGTCTGTCCATTGGCGTCGGGGCCGGTCCAGAACAGGGGGCCTCCTCCACATCACCTCCTTCTTTCCCTCCTTTTCCCCCAACAAGTCCTCTGGGCCTCTCGCTCGCACGTGATCTGTTCCACCGCACTGGGACTGTCGGCCTACGTGTTTGCTTTCCTCGCTGCTTATACAAGATCCTTGAAGGCAGGGTCTGTCCCTGCTCTACATTTCTCTGAGTCTTTGGCACTTTGCAGTGTCTGGCATACAGTATGGGGTCAACGTATAATGCTTTAAATGAATCAATAAATGAATGAAGCAATCCAAATGTATATTTATTAGAGAAAATGTTCAACCTCCATAACTATGAAAGAAAATTAAAATGAGATGCAATTTTACACCTATTAAATCAGCACAAATTAAGAAATACAATTATCATACCCAGGGCTGACACAGTCATGATCTAACCGTGGCACCCATGCATTGCCGGTGGCAGTGTGTAAATTAGGTGCAACCCCTTTGGAAAGTAATTTGATAAGACATATCAAGAGTCATTAAAAAGCTCACAGCCTTTGGTGCAGTGATCCCACTCCTGGGAATTTATCCAAAGGAAATTACCAAAAGACGGACATTTGCTGACTGTCGTTGGCAGTGTCATTTGTGCTCACCAGGCCCCAGTTTCAGAGCCCAAAATCGGGATGCCCACTCTGACACATTCGGCTTGAGGATGGCTGGGAAGAGTAGCTCCAGAGAGCTGGGGACAGGGGCTGACAGTGACCGAGTGGGGAACAGCAAAGGTGGGGTGTATGCTCCCTGAGGTCAGGGCCCAGTGGGCGTTGTTCACTGCTGTCTCCTCAGTTCCGCGGTGTGCCCAGTACACAGGAGGGTAAACAGTGTAAATGCTGTTGAATAAATATATAGATAATGGTTAAGCAATTAATATTATCTTAATATTTTTATTTACTATATATGATTTCATTTATTTAGTCATTATATATTAAATAAATATGTATGTATTTAACCTTTACACCCACATGCACACCCAGACTCTGAATAGAATGTTCTGTAGCCATTAAATGTGATTAATATGCAAATGTGCTTAGCTATAATGTTGTAAAGGAAAGATTTCTTATTCTGCATAGAAAGGACTTATGTGTGGGGAAATGGAGAGCTAGAGAGGTTAAGGGACTTGCTCTGCCACATGGACATGAGTCGGGCAGCCCTGAACCAAACCTAAGCCTATTGAACTGAATCATGGCGCTTTTCTGACTTCCGAACACCGTGAGTTACCTTACAGGTGCAACGTCTGAAGCTCGGAGGTTAATTCACTTGTTCGAAGCTGTACAGTATAAAGTGATAGGGCCGTGATTCAAAGTCAGGTCTGTGGGAGCTGATGCTCAGGGTTTCAACTCAGTGTGTGTTCCCTCCAGGGAAAAATGAGACTTGTTTTGGGGATTAAGAGTGATCCTCCTTTGAATGTTGTTCTAATAGTGTTTGGAACCTGTAGCCAGCCATGGCGTCCCGCTCTGCACCGGGCCTCCGGAGCCCTGGTTTTGCCTCTGAGTCACTCCTTTGACTTTGGATAAGCTCCTTCCCCTCTCTGGGCCTCAGTTTCCCTATCTGTATGCAAGAGAGCTGGAATGAATGGACAGGTTTTTTGGACCTCTCATCCAGAGAGCAGGACCCAAGACCTCTCCAGGGAGGATGAAATGTGGCCTTTCCTTTTGAGAACATGGGCAGGCTCCAAGACAGTTGTTGTGAGTGATGGAGGAAGATGATAGGATCTTCCGTCTGCTCTCCCAGGACGCTGGGATGGAAATGAAGAGCACCGAAGCCTGAAGACCTTCATGGAAGAGCTTCGTGCGGTGTCTGATGAGGGAGGTGAGGGAGAAATTCTGCAGACAGCTGTCGGGAGAGCCTCTTCTCACTCCAACCGGTAGTAAAATCCATCACCTCGGAGAAGCCCACCCTGCGGCCCCATATCCTCACGGAGTTGTGGAGGGAGAGAGTCCTGGGCACGTTGATGCCTGATACTGGGAGGTGTGAGTGACTCCTCTTTGCTCGAATCGATCTCTTTAAAAAAAAATTATAAAATATTAAAATATAAAATTTTAAAATATTTTGCAATGATTTTGGATTAACAAAATGTTTTCAAAAGCAGTACTGAGTTCTCTCGTACCGTCACCCAACTTCTTCAAATGTTCACATCTTCCACACTCATGGGATCATGGTCAAAAGAAGGAAATTTAGCATTGACACAATACTGTTGACCGGTCTACAGGATTTACTCGAATTTGGCCAATTGTCTACTCAGGGCCCACGTTGCATTCAGTTGTCACTCTATTTTTGTCTCCTGCAATCTGGGGCAGTCCTCGGTCTGTCTTTTCATGGCTTGGATGCTTTCGAAGAATATTGGCCAGTCGTTCTGCAGACTGTCTCCCCCAGTCGAGTCTGTCTGATGTTTCCTCGCGATTACAGCAAGGATCACCTTTGGACGAAAATTCTGCAGAAGTGGCGTTGTGCCCCTCTGAGTGCATCCTATCAGGAGGCGTGTGAAGTCAGCATACCCTGGTGAAGGTGGCATCTGCCAGGCTTCTCTGCTTGTGTCCCCTTTTCTTTGCACGAGTCGTGCCCTTCATCTCCTGGCACAGTCAAGGCAATTGTTCAGAGAGATTGGAACAGGTGTTTTGTTTTGTTGGAGACAGAGTCTCACTCTGTGGCCCCAGCTAGAGTGCAGAGATCATCATAGCTCACAGCAACCTCAAACTCCTGGGCTCTAGTGATCCTCCTGCCTCAGCCTCCAAGACTGCTAGGACCACAGGCCTGACACCCCATGCCTGGCTGGAACAACTGTTTTTGTGTGCACACCTGATACTTCCTACCTCAAAGTCTTTCCGGCCTCTGTCACCTCATTTGAACTCACATCCTGGCGAAAGCCCCATTTTCATGGCTAGCTCATCCGATCATCTTAATTTACTAAAAGAAATGGAAACCTATAATTAGGAGAAAAGAAGCACTAATAGTGTTTGGGTTTCTTCTGTATGTCAACAATGTGCTGAGCACTTGCCTACACTACTGTGTCTTATTTATGTCCTTTCAGTGACAATTGTTTAGCCTCATTTTATAGTGGACGGCACAGAGTCTCAGAAAGATCAGGACAGCTGCCCAAGGTCACACAGCCAGGCGTGGTCTGCTCCAAAGTCCAGACTTCCCCGTGACCTTCCCCTAGCTCGCCAGGGTGGGGGCTGGCTGAAAGTCAAGGGTAACCTCCCTAAGGACGGCTGGGAATCAATGAAATCATGGTCATAAAATGTATGTAGCCCTTTAAAATTGACAACGGACTTTCAATCTTCACAGCAAATCTGTAAATTAGGTGTCGCTATTTCCATTTTGTAGAAGAGAAAGCTGAGGGTTAGGGGGTTTATATGTCTCACTCAAGGGCTCAGCCAGTTTAGGGCAGACCTGGAATTTTAACCCATGTTATTCTGCTCCCAGCCCAGCTGTTTACCATGCAAATGCCTCCTTTCTCCATCTGAAAGGAGAATGCTGGTCCCTGGGCAGGATGGGGGGGGTCCCTCCTGAGTTGGGGAATGCTCATCTATTTTGGAGTAACTGAGATCCCTCTGGGGGTTGCCTACATCCACAGGTGGTGTCTTACAGGTGATTTGCATGCTTCATAAAAATGTAATTTATACGAATTATAAAATTTTATGTGATTCACAAGACCTGTTAAATGTACGAGGGAGCTGGCAGGGCTCACAGATCCCTCTGCTCTCTGGTTGGGTCAAACAACAGTTGGCCCTTTATCTAATGTTATTGTGAGCCATGCCCTGGGCGTGGGGCTGTGGTGGCTGTGACCTCATGCTCATGAGCCAGACAAAGTCCCAGGGCTCTGGGGGTGGGGAGATGAGAGAAGCACCCACAGAACCATAAAGCCAGGGTGAGATCAGAGATGCAAGCCCTAGAACATCACAGAAGTCTTCCTGGAGGCAGTGGCACTACAGAGGAGTCTTAAAAGGGGCCAGGATTCAAGCAGGGGAGGGGGATAGAATGTGGGTCCCTAGAGTGGAGAAGGGAAGGGAAGCTGGCGTTCCGGCAGCTCTTGTTTCTCATGGCATTGAGGCCCGGCACAGGGCTGGTCAGAAGCCCCACGCGTGCCTGCGACATAGAATTTGAAGACAGGGCAGAGCCTGGAAACACTGGCGTATGAGACATGCTCCTCGTCAACACCTGAGCATGTCAACCCCTGTACCTGGTCACTGGAAGAAGAGGCTTCAGGCTGGGGAAGAGGGAAGGAGATGTGGCCCCGTGACTGTCTGCAGGAGCCCTGGGCACTGTGTTCCGAGAAATACTCCATCTGCAAAGGAAGTAGGACGTGGCTCTACACCCACAGAAGGGGCCTGGGGTCACATACCAGAGTCTTTCTAGAGGCAGAGAAAGGACTAGCCCTCTCTAAGTCCATGTGGATAAAGGGTTGTGGAATCTTTTGACCAAAAGAGAGAAGGACAGGAGATGCGGCTCCCTGTGATCCTCCTGCTGAAGCAGGAGCTGATGGGGTCATTGTCTCGGCAGCACGTCCTGTTGGTGACCAGCTCAGCCCTCCCTGTTCCGCAGCCCGAGGGGCCTGCTGAAGCCCTTCCCTCTGTGCCTGTTCAGCCACTCATTTCCTGGAACCTCCCCGGTACATGCCACAGACCTCACACTCAACGCATCCATAATAAGCTCATCACCTTCGTCCAAGCCTGCTCCTGTCCCCAGCTCTCAGCTCAGAGGTGGCCATGCTGCTCCTAAGCTGGAAACACAGAGTTTCCCTACATCTCCCTTCTCCCTCACCTCCTCTCCCCTATATTTGATCACCAAACCCTGTCCCTGTGCCCTTGAAACATCTCTGGAACCCCCCTCTTCTGTCCACCATCACTAGCAAAGACCTCATTTCTTGCCTTGACCATTCATAAACAGCCTGCCCATTAGGCTAGGATGCCTCTGCTGGATAACCCTTCACCCTGCCGCGGGAGCACGCTTTCCCACTCACATCTAACCCCACGTCTCTCACCAGCATAAAACTTTTTGGTTGTTCCCTGATCAGCTGCAGCATCAAGTCCAAGCCTCTGGGTCTGGCATTCAAAGCCTTTCTGACACGGCCCTCCTGCTTTTTGCAGTTGTGTTTTCTTTTTGTCCTCTTCAATTGCCTGTTCTATGCCAATAACACATCAGATGTACTTGTCTGACAACCCCATGTTGTTTCACTCCCTTTGGCTTTTCCAAATGTAGTTGCCCCTCCCTGGAAAAGTCATCCCAATATGTCTCTCTGGAGAACTCCTACTCATCCTTCAAAACTAGCTCTCATGACACCACCTCTCAGAGGTACTCCTTGACTTGTCGCAGACATCACTATTCTGCTGTCTCTGCTGTTTGTACCTTAGCACATATTGTACCTCACTGCGATCATTTGTTTGCACATCTGTCCCCTCCGCAGTCTGTGAGGTCCTTAAGGGCAGGGGCCGAGAGTCTCTCTATTCTGTTTCTCTTTTCCTCTTTCATCCCCTTCCCTCCTTTCTGCCCTCTCTCTCTCTTTCTCCTCTCTCTGCCCCTCTTCTCTTTCTCTTCTTCCTGATCCTCCTGTCTCAGCCTTCTAGCCACCAGCTCTCTCCTGCTGGGTTCTGTCCTAGGGTTTGTGCACACGCATGGAGGTGCTCGCCCGGACCAGGCCCCCTCTTCGAGGGAGACACGCACACTCCACTCAGGGCCTCTGGCGTTCCCTGGAGACTTCATCAGGGGAAGGCACTGATGCAGACCGGTTCCGACCTGGGGGGCTTGTCCTTGTCCTTCCTCTGCCCTGCACACTCCTTCTGCAGCTACTTGAGCGCTCGCTTCGGCCCGCCCTGCAGGCCCCGGCTCCGACAGCACCAACTCAACTTCCCTTCCCTTCCCGGCTGCCCTTTCTGCAGCTGTGCTCTGCATCCTCTTCACCGCTTCTCTGCGCTGTCTTCCTCCCGACTCTCCCACCGTGCTGGGCGGGACCCACCACCAAAATGCAAACTCCTGAGGACAGAGACTTGTCTCTTCCATTTCTCTCTGTCATTTATCTCCAGGCCCAGGACAGTGTCCAGCATACAGTAGTGTTCAGTAAATATTTTCTGAGTAAATGATGGTGGTATTCTATTTTTTTTCCTTTTTAGTGATGAATATGCATGGATTTCTCATCAAAGAGCAGACTGCATGGAACTCACGGAGCGCCTGACTCTGGTGTGGCTCAGAACTCATTATCTTCCAGCGGCAAGTTGAGAGATTCTTGGACAGAGATTTAAACAAACACTCAAGTTGCGGCTTTGACCCAGCTCACCTTCCGGTGAGTTCAGAGTCATAAACCATTATTGTCTCTGCAGGCAAGGAGGACCTCGGGCGCCTCTTGGCACCTGGCGCCTCCGTCAGAATGAGTAGCTCATTCTCTCTATCTGATGCCGGGCCAAGAGTGAGGGAGTTTACTCTTCCCCGCGTGAGGCTGCTCTTGGCATCGTCAATGGTGTTCTGTGTCCACAGAGGCTGACTCGGTAGCAGAGAATCTGAAGGTTTTTGTTTGCTTGTTTTTGGAGCCCCCGGAATTGTGCTTTGGGCCTGTTGGCGGGGCCTGGACCACAGCCCAGTCCCTGGACTCCCTCCCCAGAGCTCTCCCACTGTTCGGGACTCGCTCTGGCCATCTGAAGACTGTCCCCCACCCTCGGTGTGTCTGTGCCTATCCCTGCCACTGTGGGACTTCATCAAATTAACTCATGAACTTCGTTTGTTAGTTGTGGTGAAATACACAAAACCTAAAACTTACCATCTCAACCACTTGTAAGGTCCGAGTCAGGGGCATGACGTCCATTTGTGTTGTTGTGAAAACATCCCCATCGCCCACCTCCAGAGCTCTTTTCCTCTTGCAAAACCGGAACTCTAGAAATTCTTACTTACAGTCAGGTTCTTTACACGTTAAATGAGAATGATGCTGGTTGTGGTGCTCGTGGCATATATTTGTGAGGACAACTAGAGCAACTGACGTGGGGTTTCGGCCCAGACCTGCTCAGAACGGAAGCTCTGTAAATGCATGTTACATTTGAATCTGATGAACTCACATATCAATGTTGGTTTAGATGCAGCTTATTAACTAAATAAATAAAATTCTCCTGCAGATTTTTCCTAAAGTTGTTTGGAAGGAAGTTGTTTTAAAGGCTCACTTTATATAACAACGGACATTCCACAAAAGCAGGGGAGGGTGGGGAAGCAGGCGTGATGTTTTCAAGGTCATACGGTTTTCATTACTGTGTTGTGTGCTGCATGCTTTGAATGTACAACAGAGTTTTTCAACCCATGTTCCAGTGTATAGAGGTACATCATTACTTTGTGTTTTTTTGATTGTGGTAAAATACACATAACAAAATTGAACATTTTAACTATTTTTGAGTAGCATTAAGTACATCCACACTGCTGTGCAACCATCGTAACCATCCGTCTGCAGACATTTTTTATATTCCCCACTGAAACTCTGTACCCGTTAACACATTAACTGCTATGTGAGTTATATTTAACTCACACTAGTTTTGAGCCTGGGGCCTCATGAAGCAAAATTCTGCAGTTGGTTTATGAAAATCTTACTTGTTGATGTTCTTATTGTTGCAATTAATATTGACAATTTAATTCTAAAAATGTGGATTGGGTTGTATGTAACACACACACAGAAAACAATAAAAAATAACAAATTGGAAAGGATCATTTTGTTTTAATAAAACACCGTGGCCACAGGGGAAAAAATTTTTTTTCTAGTGTGGCAGTAAATATGTTAAACATTAACTCCCATTTTACCCTCCCTCCAGCCCCTGGTAACCACCATTCTACTTTCTGTCTCTATGAAACTTCCTTTCTTTTCATGGCTGAATAGTATTCCACTGTATGGATAAACCACGTTCTGGGTATCTGTCCTTCCACTGATAGGCATTTGGGTCGTACCCACCCTTCAGCTACCGTGAATAGCGCTGCTTCGAACATTGGTGTACAAGTGTGTGCTCGATGCCACGACGTGGATGAACCTTGACAGCATGGAGCCATGTGAAAGAGTCCAGGCACAAAAGGTCACACACTGGATGATTCCATTTGTGTGAAATGTTCAGAATAGGTAAATTTAAAGGGACAAAAAAGGCTTAGTGGCTGCTGGGGATAGGGGAGGGGAGAAAGGTGAGTGACTCCGTAGTGTGTGCTATGGTCTGAAGGTGTCCTCCACAGGTCACATGTTGGAAACTGAATCCCCAAGGCAACAGTGACAAGAGGTGGGGCCTTCAAGAGGTGATTAGGTCATGCATCTCTGACCTCATGAATGGGCTAACGCCATCATATCGGGAGCGGGTTAGTTTTTGTGGGAGAGAATTCCTGACGAAAGGATGCATTCGGCCCTCTTTCTTGCTCTTCCCTGTGCTCTCTTGCCCTTCTGCCTTCCTCCACGGGATGACGCAGCAAGAAGGCCCTCGCTAGATGCCGGCCCCTCGATCCTGACTTCCCAGCCTCCAGAACCGTGAGCCAGATAAATTCCTTTTCATTGTAAATTCCCCCATCTGTGGCATTCTGTCCTAGCAGCGAAAACAGACTAAGACAATGGCTGCGGTGTTTCCTTTGGGGGTGATGGAAATGTTTTGGCTCTAGACAGAGGCGAGAGTCACACAACATCATAAATGTATTCAGAGCCACGGAATGGCACAGTTTAAAATGGTTACTTTTATGTTATATAAATTTCACCCCCAAAAAAAGCGTACGCAGTGCCTCAAGATCTATTCTCATCGTGATGCCGAACCTTTAGCTGTGCCCAGGTGGTGACGGAGACCTGAGTGGGCTGAGATGGTCAGAAACTTGGGAGGAAACTCCTTTAGCTCTTTCCCTGTGAGCTGGGGAGGATTTTCACACTCCCCGCAGGGCCCGAGGGAGCTGGGTGCTGTCTGCTGCTGCTTCACTCGCCACCTAGCACGGGGCCCCAGCATTCAGAGGAGAGAGAGTGGGGGACGGGGTTCCCTGCAGGGGGCAGCCCCAAGCTCTCAAAGCTCATGTTGTGCCTCTGAGCTGCCTCTTCCACCATCCAACCACCCACCTGGGGCGGGAGCAGGGAGAATACAGAAGGGATCATCCCCTCCCTGCTACACGACACACACAGGCTGGGGAGGCAGCCTTGAGTTTCATGGGGCCAGGGCCATGGCTCAGCCCCCAGCTGGGCCCATTTACATGGAAGGACCTATCCACTGTGGAATTAGCCCTTGATAGTGCAGACCTGCCCCGGGCAAAGAAAATGAAAGCCAGAGGACAGAGACGGACTTTTTTGTCGCCTGCATGTCTCAGTGGATGGAAAGGCAGGGATAAGAAAGCCATGACTTGCTAAGAAGTCGGTGAGATGGCAGGTGAAGAGGCTTCAGCCTCACAGGGAGGCTGGCCCTGCCAGGGGTTCGGTGCTGTATCTGCTGTCAAACTACATACGGTGCATTAGTGGCTCCTGGATGTTAAGTACCTGCTAATTAACAACAGCCAGCCTGCTCCTGGGGGACTGGCACCTGAGCTGGGAGCTCTCAGTCCCAGGAGAGAGGGGAGCAGCAGAGAAAGGCACGGGCTGATGTGGGAACCTTGCAAAGAAATAGTGCAGTGGTAGGTGAGGCGTCTTGCACCGTCATCAAGCCTGGTGTGGTGAGGGTCCAGGTCCCAGCTCTGCCATCTGCGGGCCATGTGCCCTTGGGCAGGTGGCTTCTCTTTGAAGCCGGTTCTCATCTCCGATGTGGGCCTGATATTTCACAGAGTTGTTGCAGCCTTAAATGAGATGGTCCATGTAGAGCTTAGCACGGAGCTGGCTTATCAAAATACTCCACAATTGCTTGAGTAGTGTGTTTGGGGACGTTTCAGTGGAGCAGCAAATCCAGTGCTTGAGGGCATGTCTGTCCTGCCTCAGTTTCCCTTCATGATTATTGATAGCTGCCCTGGAGGCCGATCTTGCCCTGGGGCCTTAACCTCTCACTCTTCCCCCCAGCTGTGTACCTTGGTCCTACCAGTTTGGAAAATGCTAGGCCAGAATAAGCAGTTTTTTGACTAGCAGACCAAACGTCCAGGGCACTCGGGAGTCTGCTGTATGGCTCTGCAGAGGGTGGGGAGGGTTCTGGCAGAGGGAAGGAGACATCTGAGTGTGGTGGGGCTTTTTGGAAAAGGTGAGCTCTGAGCCTCGGTCTGAATTCCCAAATTCTACCCACAAGGACAGTCCCACATCAGGTCTTAATGAAAGGTCTGAATGAAGGTGGCAGCAATAGCGTGTGTGCAGGGTTTCACAATCTCCCGGACACTTTTTTCTCCATTCTAGGCTCTCATTTGATCCTCAAAATAGCCCTGTGAAGCGAAAGACTTTGTTGTTCAAAGGAACAGAAGTAGCTCCTGTCCCTCTGGGGGCCTTGTGGTTCAACTCTGCATTCATGCGTCAGCCGCTTGACATCCTTCCAACAGATTCCTTTTTGGCTTCAGTTGGAGTAGCTTCTATGGCATCAGACACACATACACACACACACACACACACACACACACACGCATTAACTGACCACCAGGAATGGGAAATAATGTGGCTACACCAAAAGAATCTCTTTCCACTTGCAGCCATAGGGCTGCGATTGCCAAAACCAAACTCAGAGACGGGCATTGCTGTTGTTGTTGTGCCGTCTCACCAGACCTTGCGTGAAGGAAGGACATACAGTGGAATCCACTAAGACGAGGAGCACATCTTGGAGGGTCTCTTGATATTTTGGCAGTGTAAGACCTACACTGCCTGCCCTGTCTTGACCTACCTGTGTATTGGTCTTTAATACTGACTCCCGAGCATGGAAAAGTTCTTGCATCAGTTCTCTATTGCTGCTATATCAAATTACTGTAAATTTGGTGTACTTAAAACAAGACATATTTATTATCTTACAGCTCCATAGGTCAGAAGTCTGAACTGAGTCTCACTGGACTAAAAGCAAGGTTCTGGCAGAGCTATATTCCTTTCTGATGGCTCTAGGGGAAAGTCCATTTTCTTGCCCTTCTCCAGCTTCTAGAAACTTCCTGCATTCCTTGCCCCGTGGCTCCTTCCCATCTTCAAGGCCAGCAATTGCTATTTGAGTCTTTCTCAAGTCGCATCACTCTACTCCTCCTCTTCTGCCTCCGTCTTCCGCATTTAAGGGCCCTTGTGAGTATACCGGGTTTACCTGGATCATCTTCCTACTTTATGGACAGCTGATTAGTGGCCTTAATTTCCCCTTGCCACGTAACTAACATATTTGCAGCTTCGGGGACTAGGATGTGGACAACTTGGGGGTGTGGTGGGGATGGGTGGCATTAATCTTCCTATCACAGTCCCCCAGCTGTTTCGGGCTGCAGTTCAAGTTACTTTGTCACCCGGCTTTTTGAGAAATTAAAGTCCATGATGCTTAAAATGTCTATAGAAAATTGGGATACTCTATGGCCACATTTTACAAGTCCTGATGGAAAAATCACAGTGGAACCCTTTAAATGTTGGAGCCTTTGCCAATAATTAAACCTCTTCTGAGAAGTAGATACTTGCTTGCTGCTTGGTGCACATTTGATGTCTAATCAGGGAACTTAGGTAACCACACAACCTGAGCTATCTAGGGGTTGCTGATTCATTTAGCCATGAAGTTAGGTTTTCCCAAGAACGCTCAAGAGGAAGTAATGTATATGGGAACAGAACTGCTCAAATAGATCTTAAGGTATCCATTAAGGTCTGGATTGAGGCTGAATGGATTCAACAATATGGGAAAAAATTGTTTTGGAAATTATCACCACTGCGCCTAATTTGGCAGAAATAGCAACTAACTTTATGCTTCTGGTTCTTAAAAACTCTGAAAAGTCTGAGATCTTACCTTGTTTTCAGGCTAGCTATTTAGTTTGCTGCAGTTTCATGGCAGCTAACAGAAGACATGAAACTCCTGGATCAGAGAGAAAAGACTGTTACTCAAGCAGGCACAGTAGGCAGCATGGGCTTCATGTTTGTATCAACTACCCTTAGCCCCAGGCTCCATGGGTAATGCAGGATGGCCCAGGTGGGTGCTGTACATGCAGTGGGTTTATGTCACAGCTGAGGAACTCAAGCTTGGGAAACTCCAATGTTTTATAATGGGTTGCAAGTAAACCTGCTTCAACCTTTGCTCCAGAGGGAAACATGCTTTTTATTATCCTGGACAGCAATCAAATCTTCCCTCTTCCCTGGAGAGAGACACTGTATCTTCCAAGGCTGTTTGCTATACCGGTATCCTTGAAAAGATAGTCTTGCACAAAAGCTGTCAATGCCTCTGCTCACAAGATTTGCAGAAATGTGAGAGATCCACGGAAAGCCATCTCCCAACACTGGAATGGTAATGATAACAGTGGCGGATAATGCCTTCCAAATCCATTCATGCCTGGCCCTGTTCTTACATGCATGAACTCATTTACGTGCACTAACTCATTTAATTCTTAGTAGATTCTATTACTATTCCCTTTTAACAGATGAAAGGCAGACAGCTTGCACTAAGCATCATCTAGCTGGATGAAACATTCTTCATTAATGTCTTCATGCCGTCTCTGTTCACCTTCTAGAGATTAAGACAACCCTTTCTGAATCAGAGTAACAGGTAAAGGTCAGCTTCAATCCCTGGTCATTTTACATATTGGAAAATTCCTCAAGAAATGTACTTTCAAACACTAAAGAAAACAGTACAATGGTTTCTCAAAACATTAAGAATAGAATCACCATAGGACCCACCAATTCTACTTTTGGGTATATGTCCAAAAGAATTGACAGCAGGGTCTTGAGGAGATACTCGCATATCCATGTTTGTTGTGTCATTATTCATAATAACAAAAGGTAGAAGCAACCCAAGTGTTCACTGACAGAAGAATGAATGGCTAGACAAGATATGATATATGCATACCCTGGAATATTATTCAGCCATAAAAAGGAAAGAAACTCTGACACGTGCTGCAACATGGACAAAACTTGAGGATGCCGTGCTAAGTGAATAAGCCTGTCACGAAATGACCAGTGCTGCATGATTCCGCCTAAATGGGGTACCTAGAACGGTGAAATTCATAGAGAAAGAAAGCAGAATGGTGGTTGTCAAAGGCTGGGGGGGAAGAGAATGGGGAGTTCATGTCTAGAGGGTACAAGAGTTTCAATTTTGCAAGGTGAAGAGTTCTGGAGATGGACCGTGGGGATGGTTGCACAGCAAGTGAATGTACTTAATATCTCTGAAATGTATGCTTAAAAATAGTTAAAATAAATTTTATGTGTATTTTACCACAGTTCCAAAAAATCAAAGAAATGCAGTTTTGTAATTTTCAAAGGTCTATAGTACTATGGATAGAAAGTTTGTAAAGTGTAGAAGGACCTACGCTAAGGAATAGATTTTCTAGAAAATTGTGTTTGGTATGAGGTTTTAAAATCAATGATGCTCCATTGGTTTTATTAAACCCGTGAATCGAGCTTAAACTCCGATCCTGCTCAGTGAGGCTGACGTTTGTAGAGAACACCAGGCCATCTCCCGCTCTGTTCCTGCCCCGAAGTCACACGTGCTGAACCTCCATCCTGCCCGCAGTGATGCTGGGATTCTTGGACCTACAGGGGTCTCTGGTTGAGGGGAGGCATTGGGGAGTGGGTGACCCCATTATACCTAGCAGAGCAGCACATGCCATGCTCCTTTGCAAGTGCATTTGCCCTTTGACCTGGCTGTGTCTGCATGGGCACTGTTGGAAGTGCCTTGGGAGCCACTCTGAGCAGTAATAGCCTGTTCTCTTCCTTTCCAGGGCTTCTGGGTTTTTCTCTCACTGGATATTGAGACCACAATGCAGACCCCCAGTGGGCTATTATGGAAGCTGGATTTGAAGGACCGACTCGGCTATTAGGTCGCTGAGTTCCAAACCCACTCCTTTATCCACTGCAGGCCTTGCCTTTCTGTCTATAAAACGGGAGCGAACAATGAACCTAGCCTGTTGTGAGCCGGGACAGGGGCAGAGCAGATGGAGACGAGAGGATGCAGATTGGGAGAAAGCAGGAGTAGAATTAGCTCTAATGGACATGACTCTTATTTCACAAATGCAGAAGTAAAAGAAACATTACATTTCTTAGTTTTATTTTAAGTTGACCTAAGTCCCATGTCAGTAGGAAAGCCAGCCTCATTCGTGAGAGGCTCCTCATCTCCCCCCTGCCCCCCGTTCTTGGGCTCCATGAAAATTTCAGGAATCTAAGAGGCACCTGGGAAATAAGGCTGGGTCTGTAATTTCTAGGTCATTGTGGCGAGTGTTGCAGGTATCCTCACTTCCCAATGTGGCCCCTGGAAGTCCAGCAGCTTTCTGACTTCTTTCTGAGGCGTGAGAGTTTTTGCTATGGCTGGGGAATTTTAGAGCCCAGGCTTGCAGGAGGGTTGGGCAGGGGGCTCCTTCCCAGGACAGTCCCAGCAAATGGGGCCCAGCTCCAGCTACTCCAGGACCCCCAAGGCCTATCCCATTACCAGTCTGGTAGAAACCAGCCTTTAATCTCTGGTCACTCCCAAAAGCCATTTTTTCTTTTCCTCGCAGAGATACCAGGCATAATCTCATCAAAGAGTTGAAGTTTCTGCAAAAGTCTGGAAAAGCCTTTAACTTCAGGCAGTTTCTGCATTCTGCCCTGCAAAGAATTCCCTAAGGCAAGGAATTACAAAAACCTGGATTATGGGCCTGAAACTGGAAGAGGGAGAACGAGAGAATGAGCACAAATTCATATCTCAAACAGGTCCTTTCCCGTCTGTGTGACCTCTTAGCAGATCATGATCAGTAAAAGACAGAAAGAGAGAGAGAGAGAGAAGTACGGGGATATAGGAGTTTCCCCCACACAGCAAGGGTATGGGTGGTTTCATACATTTAGAGGAGTGTTCTGAGCTATGCTATGAGATGTATTTCTTCTTATGGGTCATAGTTGAAAAAGTTTAAACTATCCTGCCAGAGATGGGGCAGAGGCAGGCATTTGTATCAAAAACAAGACTCGCATGTGAAACTAATGTGTAGCTAAGGCTGAGAACCACTGATATAGATACTGGCCAGATTGAGGAGGGGGAAATAAAACGTTAATAATAATTTATTCTGTTTAAAGCCATTAACCAAAAAAAGGGACTATATTGGGGGTGGAGGGGGGGAAGGCTGTGGGGGCAGATAATGAATTTTTTTTATTTCAGCATATTATGAGGGTACAGATGTTTAGGTTACGTATGTTGCCCTTGCCCCCCCTCCCCCCTAAGTCCGAGTTTCAAATATGTCCATCCTTCGGGTGGTGCGCATTGCACTCTTTGTGTATGCATATACCTGTCCCGCCCTCCCTCCTCCCCCTCCTCCCTGCCCAGCATCCAATAGATGTTATTCTTACATGTGCATTTATGTGTTGATCAGTTAATACCAATTTGATGGTGAGTACATGTGGTGCTTGTTTTTCCATTTGGCAGATAATGAATTTGAGAGAGGAAATATGTCTACGAAAGCACGGTATGAATAGTGGAAAGCTCTGCTCTCCCTCTAAATGTCTGCACAGGGCAGCTGTGCGGGACGCTGAGTGGGGCCCGAGCAAGCAGGGGAAGCTCCAGCCTCAGAGGGGATGGAAGAGCCGCGGAGTGGAGCCCCAGGACAGGTCGCACTTG
>CAUYSK010057373.1:0-45525 GCA_963575035.1 Avahi laniger
CAGACTCCTTTTCAACTCTGTACTTCAATTCTGTAGAGTTGAAAGTCTAGTATAATAGCATGGCTCCAAAGAATAAAGTCACAAAAAATGTAGAAGTCCATGCAATCTTTTTCATATTAACAAAATTCACTCTAATAAAAACATTATCCTAATTGTTATAATTATACATTATTTTAAATTTTAAATGATGAGAGACCAAACAAAATTATAAGGAATAAGATGTAAAACCTAAACTCTAATTCCTTTTTGTTAAGCAACTTTTATAGCTCGATGAACATTAGAAATATGAAATCTACTAATTAATGAATTAGTAAATATGATGATAAGCATTTTCTCTCTTTCTAGATTTTGTTTCCTCCTTTTCTCCCCTGTCACCCCTTCTTTCCAAGGCCTTCTCCCCACCATCACCCCATCCTCCCCTTCTCTCCTCTCCTGGCCCCTCCTCTCATACTCCCACCCTAGCACTGAGAACCCCTCGCCCCTAGAAGCACACAGCTGCGGGGCCTGAGCAGAAGGCTAAGACTGGGCCACCCTCTCTGCTGTGGCCCACACATGTAAGGAGTCCATAAAGGCTACTATATTCTGATGTCTAACGTTAACTCTACTCAAGAGATTCTAGAATCGGAAGAAAAAGAAACTAGGAGAAGAATCTGTAAACAAAGACAAGGTTGTATCTAAGCATTCAGGTAAGGAAGAAATTGAGAAAGAGGGTGAAGATATCAATTTGCCTCAGCAGAGATAAACATCATGTTTACATGTTTACAGAGGTAAACATCAAACTATGGTCATGCCAGGAAAAGAGCCAAGTCCAATTCTAAGCTGAAGTTGGTGCGTAACCTGGTGGGAGGAGACCTCCACACCATTTGGTCATGGGCCGCTAGCACAGGATATAAAGTGATTGCACATCAGTTGCCTCTCTGGCAAGGAGGAGAAAAAAATCCTCAAAAGAAGCCTCTGAAATGGAAGACAAGGACAAAAACAAAGTCCCAAGAAAGATGCCGTCTGGAGACCCCAGCCAAGAATATACCAGACTTCAATGGAATTTCTTATAAATTCCATGAAATTCTTGTAAATACACTGAAAAAGAACCCAAAGGACAGAGTGATGCTGCTAAAATTAGAACAGAAGCTTCTGAAATTTATAAATAACAATAACCAGTTTAAGAAACTCCCTAAGATGACCTCCTATCCCCAAGGGCTATTACACTGGGTAGCTGCTGATTTGGGGATGGACCACAATGTTGATCAAACTGGAAAATCTATTATCATCAACAAAACCGTTAACAAAAGAGCCCCCAAACAGAGGTTCTCAGGACACATACAGGATGAGAAGAATACAAAATTTCCACAGAGATTCATTTTCAAGAGACACAATCCAGTGCAGACTGAGATGATAACCAGATTGGCCAGAATAGATTTCTAAATGACACAGGGGGAAGCTCCGAGGGCTAAGCCGCCTCTCGAGCAGCCAACACAGCAGCACAGACAGTGAATTTCAATTCCTGGAACTACACCCTTGAAGAATGGGATCCCCTGTCATCAAAGCCAACAGCTTCAGTAGAATCTCTATCCTCACCTGGTGACAGCATCGAGAGCAGTAAAGGTGGCAGCGCAGGAGGGATCTCCAGGCCAGGTATGGTGCTAGCTGTTCCAGAAATGTGCAACCGGGTCACCTCATCCTTGTCTGTCCAGGGCCTTCTTCCGTGTGCTGACCAGCAGCAGCAGCAACTTCCTGCACCCCCACCCATGTTTCAGCAATAGTCACCTTGAATATTCACAAGGTCTCACAGGCAAATGACTTCAGCAACCCCTTTAGAAAATTAAGCCTTAACAGTCATGATTCACCTGAAGCTGCTGACCCATCCTCAGCCCTGTTGCAGGCCCCACTTTTCTCTCAACATTCTCAGCAGACAAGCTCCATCATGGCACAGCCTCTCTCACCTCCAGCTGTTCCACCTTTAGCCTTCTCAGAAAGTTCTGCGGTCCCAGGGCTACATGCAGCCCCCTCAACAGATCCATATTTCTTACTATTCCCTAGGATAATAGCCTAACTACAACCAGCAAAACAGACCTCTCTCTCCTCTCTCTCTTTCTCTCTCTCTCTCTGTCTCACCCAGAGCCTACAGCTTCCATGTGGTCAGCAGCTGCCTTAGTCACCCCAGAAGCCTGGTTTACAGCCTATGATGCCTGAGTAGGAGCAAGTGGCTCACCAAGGTTTGACTGGGGTCCAGCAGCCCCACACCCAGGGCCTGGAGGTTCACTGAGCTCCACTGCTTTCTTACCAAGTCCCTGTGGATTATGACTTGCAAAATATGGACCAGCCACCTTTCCAGCAATCCATGCTGGTCTCTGTGAGCTAGTCTGTACAAGGGGGCCTCCCAGCAGGGGGCATACCAGTATACTATAGCCTGATCGCACTTGCTCTTGGTATGAGCCCTTCTGTGGGGTTTCTGCAACCTCCCGGCTCTGAGAAGTATCAGATGCCTCAGTCTCCCTCTCCCTCTGTCCACCAGAGATGCCACAGCAGTACTAAGGGGTGCCACCTTCTGGACCAGGTGTGGAGGTTAAGCAGCTAAATGTCTCTAATAGACAACAGTCCCCTTTTCCCAGAACCCATCCACAGTCCAGTGAAGTCACTATAAATATTACAACATGGACCAGCAGCGGCAGAAGCCTGGAGACTTGTACAATCTTGACAGCCCCCAGGCCAAAACATGAACAGTAGACCCGTCACATCTCCTCCTACTCAGTATCCATTGCCCTCACAAAGGGTGACAAGAGTCACATCCTCAGCAACTTCTACATAGATCTCAGTCCCCTGCTCATCCACACACAGTTGCCCCAGCCTGGGGGCCAACAAACGGTAATGGGCTATACTCCCTCTTGGGCCAGTCCATCTGTCGTCCCTTGCTCTGTGGCCAGTCAACTTACATGGTACACCAGGGACAGACTGGACTGACGCATCGAAACTGGGACAAGAGACAAGTACTGAAATCTGCCTCCACTGACCTAGGATAGCAGACATTTGATCTAGTTCCCTGGTAAAATTGTTTTGAAATTTGTCACCATTAAAAAGGTATTTTACCATTGAAAGCTTACTTACGTATTCTCCATTCAAACTAAAACCGTCTATTCCCTTTCACGGAGCTCTTTAACTTCCTAGCTAAAAAAAAAAAAAAAAAAGAATGGTAGTAAATTGGATGTAGAGTTAAGAATCAAGATTGAGATTCTGAGTTGATGAGTTGAGACAGGAGCCTAGATGTAATTCTCAGCTCTAGAATTTAGCAGCTCTGTGTCTTAATTTAAGTTATTTAACCTTTCAGGCCTAAGTTTTTGCACTTATGGAATGAAGATGATAATAATATCTACAGCAAAGAATTAGTGCACATGAAATCATTCAGTAAGAATCACTACATAGCATCACTTAATAAATATTAATTTGGTCAGCAGCCTCAGCACATCATCTATTTCTGACGTACCTCTTTCTGATTTCACTTTATTCTCCCACAAAGCCTAAACTTCTGAGCTACTGTCCTGTCTCTCTCATTTTTCATCCAAGCTTCTTGAAGGATCTGTCTCTACTTCTCTTTAGTTTGTCATCTGCATTCATTGCTCAACCTACAAAAATATGATTTAAAAATAAGGCTTTAACATACTTACTTTGGTTCATATATTAATACATCTACATCTCAAAATGCAATCTATGTGCCAGTGAATTTATAACTGGCAAGTGCATACTCCTTCCTTCATTCCCTTATTTTTATTTAAATACATAATGTCAGCTTTTAGCCTGTCGAATTGACACACAGACTAAAAGACTATAGTCCCAGGGCTTCTCTGTAGCTTGGTGAGATACACCTAATTCTGGCCAAAGAGATGTAAACAGAATGGTGCTGGAGGTTGGCTAAGTCTCTTTAAAAGGGAAGGGAAATACCTTCTTCCTTTCTTCTTCCATTTTGCTACTGGGCATGCTACTGTCATGAAGCTTCTACACCAGAAATTTTGGATTTTAAGGGAGGAGTTCCAAACCATGGTGTGCAGAGTGGGAGGAGCACAGGTGACTGTGTAGAACTCAAATCAGCTTCTACTAGGCTTTTTCTACTAGACTGAAATAAATTTCTACTTTGTTTAAGCACCTGTGATATGGCAGTATTTCTGTTCTGTGTCGTTAATCTAATTGGATCAGTTCTATATTTTTGATCCAAATATCTCTGATGATCTTCAGTCTTATATGACAGGCTGCTATTTAATATTTCAAAATTAAATAGGATTAACCTGTCTGAAACCAAATTCAACATTTGTCTCTCCCAAACTGCTCTCTTTCTTGTAGTTCATATCTCAATTAACAATGCCAGTATCTACCCACCAATTCAAAACTACATTATCCTAGATGCTTTATCTCTCATTTGTAATATAAAATAGCCAAAAATACTAACACCAAATATCTTTTGAATTCATTTCCTCCTTGAGTTTTAGCACTGTTGTAATAATATGTTCTTCTTATCTCTACCTCGATTACAGCAATTTAATGGTACATAATAATATGCTTACTAAATTTTATACATTTGAATAGGACATTTTATGATACTGGTCAGTGACATTAATATTTTGATAGACAATAGCGATGTCTAAAATTCATGGACAATAGCAGTGGCAATTATTCTAGCAATAGGCTAAACACAGACTGCAATACTACTGATAGGCTATCTCATCCATTAACATTTTTTAATATTTGGAATTGAGTACTACAGAAAATCAATTAAATGCTCTTATATGTTTAGTCATATTTCTTTATTGACTAAGAAATTCAGTCAGTATATAAATATATTCATTTTCAATCAATTTTATCCCAGTGGAGGAAAGAGCAGATTTGAATTACATAGCTAGCCAGTAATCATTTTCTCACAAGAACATTTTGCTATCTCTGCTAATGCAAAGTGTCACTAATGTGATGTCACTAAAATAAAATAATAAAATTTTTGCATTACAGAATAGTTTCACAAAATCGAAATTGCATTATTTGAGTTCTGGTTAAACATAGTTTTTCTCTGCTGCCTCTCCAAACAGCATTCAAGTGACAAGTGAATAATTGCAAAACACACATACACACACACACACACACACACACACACACACAAATGCAAAAGAAGAAGAATAAAATACAGTAGATAAGATATGTCAGGAAACTTTTTGGTAAAAGGAAACGTAGATGGATACATGGTAACTGACACAATATAATGAAGAAAGCCAGTGCCAAAGAGCCCTCAAGGGAAAAACAACAGAAAGCAAGCCAAGACCCTCCTTGCAGCTCACTGAATTACTCAGAAATTGGAGGTACTGAGAAATTGTAAAGAACTACCAAAGCATCTTGAATAAGACTGAAAATTGGGAGATTTGTTGAAAGACAGAATAGATGATTTCTTTGATCTTTTTTAACTTTCCTACCAATGCTAAAAGTACCTCTCTTCCCTCAGCATATTGACTTTATGGAGATGTGAAGCAAAAGAGGCTTTTAAACTTGGGTCACCAGCCACAGCTGACAAGGGTGGAGGGAAATAAGGGAGCCAAATAAAAACAAGAGGATTCACATGAAAGTCTGCATAGTCAAAAATGAAATTCTCCAACCCATTTTCTATGCACACCTGCAGGGGACTGGAAGATTCTGTTCTATGAAAATTAGATGAGGAGAAATTAACGCTAGACAGTGACACTTAAGAGCTCTCGGCTGAGTGACTCTCCTTACTATGAGGTTCACCCACCATTTGCAAGCTTATCCATACACACTGAGCATCCAGACCACTCCTTTACTCTGAGCAGTAAATCAACATTTTAGTTCACCATTTAAAACTGAATGGATGGTGAATGAGCACCACATATAAAGCAATCCTCTAAATGAAAAACGGTGAAAAAAATCGATAAACAGAAAATAGGATCTTGGAAGAAAGAGGAGAAATATAAAAGGATAATAATTCAAAACAAATTATTATTTTTTTGAGAGAGATAAAGGAAGATAATGCATCCATAAAAGGATAACGAGATTATTAAAAAAGTAAATCCAGAGTAAAAGAAAGAACTCTTAGGAATTAAATACTGTGTATGATAATAGACATAAAAATATCCAATAAAAGGATTGGAAAATCGAATTGAGAACAAATTTTAGAAACCGCAAAAATCCCTAAGAGATAGAAAATAAACAAGAAAAGGTAATAAAATTAGGGCACTGATTTAATTTTAAAAATTTCAAGGAAAAAATCGAATAAAGTAAATTTAAAAAAAGAAAGTTATCAAAGAAACAATATCAAAATATTTCCAAAGACTGAAAGATATTTATTTTTCAGAATGCAAAAAGGGCTGATGAGTACTCAGCCTAGTGTAATGTCTTTTTTTGTTTTCTGTTTTCTGGGGGAGTGGCACACAGAATGTATCATTTTGAAATTTTAGAGGGCCAAAGATAAAGCGATGATCCTAAAATCTTTTGGAGACATAAACAAGCACCACAGTGCACATTACACAGATCTGAATTTAGAATCAGAATGCCATAAGATTTTTCAAGAGAAACACTGGAAGCCTGAAGAAATGGGATAACTTCAATATTTGGAAGAATATTAATTTCTAAACTAGAATTTTATTTTCAGCCAAATAGGTTGTTCAGTAATATTTTTCAGAATTGTAGAATCTCAAAAGTGTAATTCACATGATCCCTTTCTCACACATTTCTGGAGGACATGTTTATTTATAATTAAGGAATAATCTAAAACGAGTGTAAGCAAAAGACTGAACACAAGAGCAAGGCAAACGGAATGTCTGGGAGGATAGTGCAAAGAAGTTCAGGATTGGCGGCTGTGTAGCTGACCTAGAAATCAGCTGTTGCAGAATGGGATAAGAAGCTGGCAGGGAAAGAAGGGAAAAAAAAGAACCCAGAAGATCACCTGATATATTTGTACGGAGAGGATTTTATAGTGTTTCTGGAGTGTTGGAGTGACAGATATATACAAATTAAACATATGATAAAACAAGTTATTAACGCCAGATAAAAACAGTTGCACAATTTATTAATCCACTCATATTTGATGGGCACTTGGGCTGTTTCCACATCTTTGCAATTGTGAATTGTGCTGCCGTAAACATTCGAGTGCAGATGTCTTTATTATAAAATGACTTTTTTTTCGTTTGGGTAGATGCCTAGTATGGGATTGCTGGATCAAATGGTACTTCTACTTGTATCTCCTTAAGGTATCTCCATATTGTTTTCCACAGAGGTTGCACTAGTTTGCAGTCCCACCAACAGTGCATGAGGGTTTGTATAAATAACATTTTAAAACAACAGTTGAGCAGTATTCTGAAATGGAAACAAAAATTCAGTTATATATCAAAACTCCCTACCAACTCCATTCAGTGAGACAGCACAGTCAAGTGGGCCATCACAAAAAATTCATGGGCCTGGCATGCCATCAGACTAATAAGATATTTAGAAATAGAAGGCAGCTTATGCCATGACTACTTCAAAGAATTCTGCAAGCTTGGATTGATATCAGGTCTTTTCACTGCCTGAGACAATCAAAGAATCTGTGTAAATCAGCCTCTCTTATTGACTGCCAAGCAAGGGAAAGAACGGAAGCACCTCAACTCTGCCATCATCTCTTAGGCCAAACTGTTCCTTTCAGCTTATAGAATCTCATGAAGAGAAAAAGTTAGATTTCTAAAAATAAATTAAGGCTAGATATTTGGTTTAGTGTTATGCTATATTACATCCTAATCAATTATATTAAAATTCTACAGATGTGCATTGAGGAGTATTCTGTTTTGCTTTTAGCCAGAAAAAGGAAAAATTTTAAACAATACCTGAGCAGCAATTACTACATGCTGTGACTGGAAAGTTTCCCTAGCCACCTGTCATAATGCTGAAATTTTATCATTTATAGATCAGTTTCTTTGGAGGAGCTCTGGATAGGCTACAGAATGTCTGTTCTACAATACAGAGGCTCTGATTATAACAATTAGCACTATTACCTGAATTAGTATCTGATGTAAATTCTAGTTGAAATTTTGACTGACAAAAAGGGAAACTATGTTTGAATTGGATTACAGGGCAAGGTCTTGTTCACTGATCTCGGATAGAGTATTTTCATAGAAATAGATTACACAGAGGGAAGTAAAAGTCATAGGAAATCAAGCAGGGAGAAGAGGAGGAGATGAAGGACATAACTCACCTAACAGGTACAATGAACACTATTGGGGTGATGGACAGATTTACAGCTCTGACTCAAACCATGTATCAAAAACATTTCTACCCCCTTATTATTTTGAATTAAAAAAAAAGGAAAAAAAAAGAAAAAATAAACCTTTCTCCAAATAATGTCCCATTCTATTCTGACACTTTTAATATGAAAAAGTAATAGGTGGTTTTATTCTCCAAAGGATACATGTCTGAACAGTAGTGGCCTTCTTTTTATGTTTTCTTTCATAAATCCATTTTTACCCTTGACTGCTTTAACTTTTCTGTTTTCCTCATTAAAAATCCTTTTTATACCATTCATCCAGTCACAAACATAGCTTTTGTGCTTTATTCTAGAAACTGGTATTGAACATTGAACAACACAACCATAATAGCTGACCTCATCAGACTGCATAGTTTAAAGGAAATGCAGACAATTAGTGGGAAATTACAATGTGTTGTGGTATATGCTAAGACAAATACAAAGTGCCGGAAAGAACGTGATAATGACAATTATGTGAGGTAATGGATATGTTAAATAGTTTAATTTAGCCATTCCACAACAGATCCACTTATTAAAACATTATGTTGTATACCATAAACGTATATAATTTTTTCTTGTCAAAAAAAATGAAATCAAAGAGAACATAGGAGAATTATTTCCCTGAACTTAGAAGGTATTAGGGATAGCCGCTTAGAGAAGATGCCCACGTTTCTGAGTCTAGACTCAGAGGATATAAAATAAATTCATCAATAAAGGGAAGTTGGGGATGAGATTGTTCCTGGAAAAGAAAACAGCATGTTTAAGTGCAAGAATCAACAGGGACATGGTGTATGTTGAAAAATGAAAAATAAAAATTTCTCTATAGCTAAACCAGGGAGTAGAAGACACCAGCAGGGCCTATAGCATGAAGGGACATTTAAGCCATATTAAGGGATAAGGCCTTTATCCTAAGAAAAATAAATAATCACTAGAAGATTTTAAACAGAGAACTGTAATTTCATTTTGTGGAGAATTCACTGTAGCTTCTTTGCAGATGATATGCGGCAGGATAAAATACCAACCAAGAGGCTGGTACTATATTTTAGGCAAGATGTGATAATGACCTAAACTAGGGTAATGGCAGTGGGGAAAGGGAGAAAAGGATGGAATCAAGAAATATTTAGAAGTTATATTAAGAAAGTATTAGTGATTGATTGATTAGCAGCTAAATAATAAAGGACATGATAGAGGAAGTAGAGATATCCAGCATTATGCCTAATAAAGGGAATAATTTTAGCATTTCACTGAAATAGGAAGAAAAATACAGAGAAAGAGCAAAAGCATATCGCAGAGGTGAGAAGTAGGTGAAAAGGGGACGCACAATGAGTCCACATTTGGTGGTAGTGTTATGTTTTGGTGGCTGTAGGACATCTAAGTGGAAATATCCAGTAGAGTGATATATGTGCAAGTGTGGAGATCAAGAAGAAACCTGGACTTGAGATATAGAGTTGAGAGTTGTCAGCATGTGAGGAGGAATTGAAATTAAGGGTATAGGTAGAATGAAAAGAAAAGAAAGTCTAGGAAAAAAATCTGAAGTCAAGATTTATGGTACTGCAAGAAACACTGGGAAAGATCTCCCCCTCCTGCAGCATCACTAGACTTCCAGTTCCTTTTCTTTTGGTCCAGATGATTCTAAATATATTTTTACTTGAGCAACATTGTGTTCTAGCTTGGCTTCATTGAAGAATAATGACATCTCCAATATCTTTTAAGGTTAAGAACCAACATTTATATTGTTTATGTCGTATCTAATTTTCTGTGTATAATATAAATATCAAGATCATTTTTAAAACCCCAGGCATGGTCTGTGGTAAAGAGAGTTATATTGTACCAGATAATCATGCCTACACATCATATATTACGGGAAGATACTTTATATGATGATGACTTAATGAATGCCCAGTAAGTTTCCTGCTCCCATTCCTTACTTTTATAACTACTCTTTTAAAGGTGAACAGATCCTTGAAGGGAGACTTTGCAATCTGTGCACCATGCTATTTATACTTGAAAAATGTTAAATTATCCTAATCATACTTATAGTAACAATCAAGATTAATTGCAGCTATATTAGGATTACTTATTATTTGTTCTACTTCAGCAGTAACACAAATCCAATTGTACAAACAATTTCCATAATCCAAATTGTGAAAGAAAGTAGGGGGAAAGAGATCATACAAAGCTGGTCGAAATAGTATTCAAAATAAATTTGTAACCAGACGGTTATCTAAAATTCTCTTTTTGACAAGGAGCCCATTCTGAACAGATTGTATATGTGTCTCACTGGTAGAAGTGGATTATCTGTCTTGAATTGGATTGTGATGACGATGACCCTATTCTAAGCAAACCAAATCTCTTGAACTATATAATGAGATCAGGAGGAGCATTCAGCCTGGGAATGACAGATTGCAATGACTGAGATGATTTTGCTAATATTTTTTGCAGCCTCTTTCCTTTATGTACATGATATTGTGGGTTTTTTTCCCTGCAGAGACCCCTGATCCTGTAGTTTTGTGTGCTAATTCTTTCTTCTTCTTAATATATATTTTTTTAATTTTTACAAGCAGAGCTGAATGAGTGGCAGGAAGCTGCGGAATCTATCTTACAAAAAGGTGATTGTGGAAGAGTCTAGAATCTTCATTTACTTTGCAGCAGGATTAGAGAAAAACTATCAAGAATAAACATTTAACTGATTCACTCTTACTCCTTCTTCTCTTTAGGCCGTGAGGAGGCAAAAGTTGCTTGAACAGAGTATCCAGTCTGCCCAGGAGATGGAAAAATCCTTACACTTAATTCAAGAGTCCCTCACATTCATTGACAAGCAGTTGGCAGCTTACATTGCCGACAAAGTGGACGCAGCTCAAATGCCTCAGGAAGCCCAGGCAAGTACATCTGGGAATGAGCTTCTGTTCTTTTGTTTTTATTACCTAAACAAAATATTGCTGACTTTTTATTATAACTTGAAGTTTACTCAACTAATTGTGCAGGAGGTTATTTTGATTGACTGACGTGACTATTTGGAAGTAAGAGGAAAAAAAGAGTCTAGATTAGTACTCTAAGGTTTATTTTTGAAAGTATGTAATAGAGGAATTTCAAACAGAGACACTTAAAAGACAGAAACACTAAGATCTGCTGTTTATCAATGTTTTCAAACTATACTTAAGCTAGAGGGAAACCATACACATGTAAATGGTAAAGAAAATATGTTTTATGGTACTATTAAAAAGCAGTCTCAAACAACTCGCCTGTGTTATCATGGAATCACAAAGCATGTGATGTCTATATTGTTTTACATTAATGTTCTATAAGCACATAACACAAAATTATCGATATAAATTTGTGTCTTATTGCTAATGATCATACTGGACATACTCACATGCACACACAAACACATCCATATACATTCAAGTCTTAATTCAGTCCTAACTATGAAATGTGGTTAACCAGTTTTTTTTAGAATGAGAGTTAAAATAATAATGGAAATAAATCTAAATTGACTTTAAAATTTGTAAATTTAGGCCATATCTAAATTTACATTCACTTAAAGAAGTACTTTTAAAATGTTAAGTTTCTATTTTAAAATAACATTTAAATATACATAATATATTTTTATCATAGGTATTACTTATTTAAATGTCTTTAGAGTTGTATCATAGTAAGGTAATATAGCTACTTTTAAAATATTGTGTTCATGTTATGAATCCAATAACCAAGTTTACCTTAGACCTACATGCTATGATGTGAGAGGCATACAAATCTCAAAGACCATCTGTCCACTGATTGGTGAAGATACCTAAAGTTTTTCACTTTAAAATCAATTTTAGGGCAAAATAATGGCTTTGTAGATTATGGTTACAATGTAATTACAATGCAATGAATCATGGTTAAATTGGTGCCCAGAACATCAATGTACACAATAGCATGAATTAGTTTACCATATTGTCTAAGTTTGACCAAGAAAGTCCCTGATTATATAAGGCAGAGCACTGGTGGTTTTGATAGGCCTAAAAAGTCCAGAGCAAAGGGTTTCTTATGAAATGCACACCATTGCAATAGGGGATGAAGAAAGAGAAGTTTGGGGAGAATTCTAACGATGAAATCCGCATCATAGTTTTTCACTGGGACAACAAAAGTAAATACTGCAGTAGAAATGAGGGATAATGGTAAACATACTTGAGGATTTTATTTTTTAAATTTTTTTATTGATATATAATAATTATACATATTTTGGAGAGTGCATGTGATAGTTTGATACATACACTTCCCAGAATATACATTTTTCAAACTTCCACAAATCTAGTCAAGTTCTCTAGCATTAGTTATTCCTAAGATTGTTCACATTTGAGTCCATAGAAACTTTTTATTGATACATAATATTTGTACATATTTATGTGATATATGTGCTATTTTGTTACATGTATAGAACGGGTAATGATTAAGTCAGGGTATTCAGAGTATCTATCAGAGATAAGTTATAGTAAAATGCATTCTAGAAATGAGGAATTGTTATTGAATTGAGTAAAACTACATGATTGTAATCTAAATTCAGAGTAAAACTGCCTTTAAAAAAAATTTAGTGACATGACCTTGAAGGAATGTTTGATTAAAGAATGCTTATAACTTTCTGAATGAAATTAAGGAAATTTTTGAGCAATATAAATACTAAACATTAAAATTATAAATTTTGACTTTAAAATATACAAAAAGCTACTTTTCGAGGATTGTAAAGTAAAACTATGAGTAGCAAATTTGATAGGAAAGGCTATTGTCTTAGAAGAAAAATGGGAGCTTTTAGAAAAAAAGTCTTGTTTAGTTGAAAAGGTGCATTTTCTTTTATTTAGACATGGACACAGGATTCTATAAACACTAATAAAATATAGTAGTTTTTAATAACAATATAAATGTTTTGTTTTCTCAACTAAAAAAGCTGTCGTAAAAATATTAACTATAGCAGTAGAAAAATATATTCAAGTAGCCAAACACAGGTAAATTAAGAAATTTCAAATATACTTCAAGAAAGAGATTTTAGAGTACTAACAAGCCCAAATCCATTTTCCATGCATTTCTCATTGCGCTTGAATTTTTAAGATAGTTCTTGACATTGAATCCCCCCAAAGGTAATACATTATATTGAAAAATGCAAGCCACCTGAAAACTATTAAAACATTCTTCTTCAAGATTTTATTTTAAGTTGTCAGCAAGTGAATTGTTTTCAGGAACAGAGTTATCAAGTGCTCAGATTTACTTCAAGGATTGTATTTCCTGAAGTTCAATTTAAAACTCCTATGAAAGAAAAACGTAGAGACTAAAAAAATTTGTCTGTAGAATAAGTATTTAAGCACAGTGTATCGGACAAAGGACCAAAGAATGCCACCAAAATGACATTTTAAATATACATGTGTATGTGTGTGTGTGTGTGCGCGCACACACACACACACACACACACAAATACAATGGATGCTAATTGTAATGCTTTGTATTAACAAAAAACAAATGGTTTTCTGTAAATTTGGGTAAAAGTTTATTGCTAATTAAAATATTAGTGGGACTTAATTTCTCTTTTCAGAAACTGTACATTTTAATTCATCATTAAGAGTGGGACAAAATGAATGATATCACCATACTTTGTATTCTTTTAAATATGTGCTCAGATTTTCTGTCCAATATTGGTCACACAGATTTGTGGAGGTTTAACTCCACCGTGTGGTGCAATGATAGTTTTGCTACTAAATTTAAGTCTGTTAATAGAGCCTTCTTTTTCTGCATTTTTAGATTATTTGAGATCCTCGGGTATAAAAACGATTGTATTCAGGAAATGTATGCAATGTGTATAACTTTCTAACAGGTATACTCTTATTATATGTAAAAGAGATGTAGATCAAGATACTTACTTTCATTCACATTTGCATTTGTATTGATAGGGAAAAAAAGAACTTCCCACTTCCTCAACATGTTAATTGATCAGTTATCTGTCATGATTAGAAAACTGTGCCCTCTGATTCTGAATTGGATTGAAAAATAGTTTACTTTTTTATTTAGTGACATGAGCTTATATTAAGAGAAGTAAAGCTTAACCTTTTAGACAATAAGACTACATACTGCAAGGATATCAGAGCATATATTGATCTATGAGTATTTTATTTCAAAAAATAGCACTTGATCAAACCACAATCTTAAATTATATGACCATATCATCAAATAGCCCAGTGCCAGTCCATTTAAAGAGAGGTTTATTAAAATATAAAATTAAGATGACATCTTATTGATTCAAACAGAATAAAGCAAAGAGGGAAAACCCTTCTAGATATTGAAATGTATCCTCTAAGTACAGAAATCGGAAACTTACAAACTATTACCAGACTACAATGACTAAAAATGTAACAATCTATTAATGTTTCTTTGAAACAATTTCTAAAAAATCGCCAAATTGTATAACTTCAACAAAACACATGGCATGAGTTTAGCTGTTTAATGCTTAATTTTCCAGAACATACTGAAGCACAGAGTTTTAGTTTAGGCACCTAAAATCCAGTATCAAAAATCCAAGTACCCACGCTGCAACCTAGACCAATCAAGTCAGAATCTCTGGGTGGATTCAGTCATCAGAATTTTTAAAAACTCTCCCAGTTACTCTAATTGTAGCTAAACTTGAAAATGGCTTTGGATAGTTCATTACTGGTAATGAATGAATTGTTCCTGTCTTTTTTTTTTTTCTTATCCCACTTCTCACAACTCTTTTATAAGGATTCTTACCTATGGCTGTGTCAAGAACTCAATGGGAGGGAGTCAGAGTGGCAGTCAAACTACAGGTGACATTCTCTCCTCTTTTGGTTGTCCCCTCACTTATGGAAAATTGTTGAAGATAGAAAATATAGCTGAGAACTACTGCACAAAGTAATTAATTTACACAAATAGCAATTTAAATATGAATATTTGAGGCTAACCTAAGATTGGTTTCCTTATATTCATTTTTTTTAATTCCACAAATGTTAACATACCAATCAGCTTGGATGTAGCTCTAAGTCATTTTAGGGGTCAGTGACAACTGTGTGTAAGTAGCTACTTGTAATTTATTAAAATTACAAAGATATTTCGACACACACATTTTTTCCTTTTCTAGTAATTTCAGTTTCTGGATCTCCAATAGGTAAGAACAAATCAACATGGACACCTGTTGAAATTCTTCATGCCATTATGTTTTGACGATGTACATTTTATAGAGGAAAACATCATCCTGTTACTTAGATTACAAGAAACAGTATAGTTGCCTAATGGTGATTGCAATAGCTTAAGTATGCTATTTCTTCTGTCCCATATGCTTCTTACCCCATCTTTTGCAATGTTGTGTCCCACATAGTAGATGTATGTGCATGAATAGAGGAAAAAAATGGAATAATTTAGGAAACAAAAATTACCGTCAAAGAAGAGGTCCTCATAATCAAAAAAAGAAAATTGCTGTTATATTTTGCCTGGACTTTAGGGTATTTCAGGGTTTACCACAGACTAGATTTCTTCCTTCCATCTATTTTCTCCTCCCATTAACAATGTGGCTAAAATTTAGAAAAGTGAGATCTTTCTTACCAAATAAAACTGTTCATTTAAACTGATTACATTAGCTGCACATGAAAAGAATTTATAATTGAGATCTAGGTCTTCTTGTGTTTATTGAAGAGGTTAAATCTTGTAACTCATGTTAAATATATTTGGTCATATTTAAATGTAAATGTTCCGAGCTATCAAAATCAATGACTTAAAAAATAAATACCTAAATACAGATTTTGGTCAATCAGATTGAGCTTATGATTTCATTAGGAAATAAAACAGACTTTTCTAGTGTAAATAGGCACATTTGATTGCCAAATGGCTCAGAACAGTCTAACTGTACAGCATACTTCACTGATTTATGAATTAGACAGTATAAACCTTCAAAGGGGAATTCTTTGAGGATTTAAGTGATAATTAAATAATTTAACCAAAGAAGAATAAAATGGAGACCTAGTCCAGAGATTTGAGTTCAAATGTTAAACTCCATATAGCCATCACAAAAATATTTTTTTCTTTTTACCCAGCAAAGTAGATATGATGGTAAACTTAGTGTAGTTAATTTTAAATCTGTTCTAACATTGAAATGATACCCTTATGTGTAACAATATAGAACTAATTACTTCTGATTTTAGAATGACTATTATTGTTCTTTTGATATATTTAATAGTATGGAAAACCATAGCTGGCAAGAATAGAAGAAGATGCAAAACATGAGAAATATGCCACACATCATCGACTGTACTTGAAAAAACTGCACAGTATTATGTCCTCACAGGATATAGGATAGAGAAATAGGCATCTTTCATATTTTAGACTCAGAAGTATACATCCTAAGTCTGGAATCAAATTATAGTATCGTGTCATGAAGATCACCCTACAAATTTTAAATATAAAGACAAAGTTAGTGGCATCATACTATGGTCACAGTGAAGACTGTTGCAGTACTCTGAATACTTTAAGGTGATTTAGATTCAAACTATTTTATGGCTTTCTCTTACACAAATGAATATTTACTCCAAAAATAGCTCACAGAGAAGTTAACCTAAAATGCATACCCAGGTAACATTTGTCATAGCACACCCTGTTTCATTTTTCTTTTAGCATTTATTATCTGAAAAATTTTTTACCTTTTATTTGTTTTTTCATTATTTTCCCAGTCCACCCCCATTCCCTACCAGCTAAAGTTTAGCTACAAGAGGGAAGGACCACCTAGTCTATGCTTAAAAAATATTTGGCAAATTCATTGAATTCCAAAAGGTTTAGTCACTAATTATATGCCAGACAAATCTGATAGATAATGTAAATTTTAAAAAGTGGGTAAACCCAAAATGGCCCTAGTCATCTTGCCACTCATAAGATAGCACAAAAGAAAGATGAAAGTTAAGAAATTGCTGGTCACCCATGCTTACCATAATCATCAAGGACCATTTTTACAAGGGAAGTTAATACTATCTTAATGCCATCTTTTCATAGTGCTTTATGACATTGCCAAACTTTGGAGCTTTGGAAATACTTCCAAAATATTTTAAGTAGTACAAAATGTGTTTTTCACATGAAAAGGAATAATTAATAGGAAGTACATATGTCAGCCTCTCCACTTATTATTAATACATACATTTCAAGCACTATACCATGTGAATGTCTACTATTTTCAAAGCATCCACATTATTTTATTTGATTATTACAACAGCCCAATGAGGTAGCTAAATCAAATATTTGTGTTTAAAAGAATATTTGAAAAGACTAGATGTAGTAATATCATTATGTTCAATTATTCACCTTCTAATACATTTAATGAATTTTATTCCTAAAGCATTTTTAGTAAAGCTGGAACTTAAATTCAAATCTGTTTTTTCCACTTTAATAATTAGCCCTCTATCAAGTGAAAATTAATCTATAGTTACTACATTTCCCCAATTATTTCTATGAAGCATTCCAAACTTTCCCCTAAAGTTTTTTTTTTCACTTATCTAATTTGAAGAGTAACCATAATTGTTTGAAAATATATTATTATAAGGAATATTCTGTTATCATATTGTCATTATTATAAGTAAGCATAACATCATTTATCAGGTATATTACAAGTAATAATAATTGCACTAAATATTAATATTTTTATTTTTTAAAGATTCTATGATCAAGTTTACATAGAAAAACTTACAGATTGTATTTATCTCTTGTACATTTATGTCCCACTTTTTAAAATTTCCAATATTAAAAATTAACCTGTTAATTAAAAAAAGGAGGTTTATATTTTTTTAAAAAGGAGGAGAGCTTTATTTCCTGTGAAGGGATCTCAACCTGCAATGGTCATTCTGACAGGCTAGGAAACACTACTCGGGTCATAAGCCAGGAACATGTGTTTCAAGGGAGTGACAAAGGGGAACAGGATTTTATACTGAACAAGCTGGCTAAATATACATATTTAACAAGATCTATGAGGATTCATGAATATTCATGAAGAGAAAAACCATGCATGTGTAATTGTGCTTTATACCTCCCATCCTACCATGGCTGGGAACTCAGTTTTTTTTTTTTTTTTAAATTACATCAGTAGATTCTGTTTAATGTCTTTAATAATTATATTATTTCTAAAGCTTTCCACAAAAAGGCATTACAATTCTTCAATTTATAGCAAACATATCTTTAAAACAAAAAGTCAGCCAGAATGTTGAAGCTATAATACAAATTTTTAATTATTGGCACTTTACCATAAAATACAGTAAAGAACATCTTATTTAAATAAAAAGAGAATCATACTTCAATGTGAACTCAATTTTAAGGCTTTTTTTTTCTGGGGTCCCCTTGGCCAAGAGGTTTCCATTCAGTGAGCCAATGGTTAGAATCTATTTTTAGTTCACAAATCCAAATTTAATAATAAACCGCAGGCATTTGTACTTTCAGAAGTTTGTTAATATACCATAAACTCATATGTCAAGGAACAAGGCATGGGAAACACTAAAATTGAATGTTTCCTTTTTACCACCGCTTCCCATTCCTATCAGAGTAGTAAAGAGGTGAAGAAGAATGGTTACCAGTTTATTTCTTAAAGTTTCTAACATAAAGTTCCACCAGAGTACTTATAGGTGAACTAAAATAGCTAAATAAATTTCAATGGTCTTAAAATATGTGCCATTGCCACATAAATTTAGATAGATGAGGGGGAACGTCACTCATCCAATAAACATGTATTGCGGGTTCCAATATGGGCACAAACCTGGGGAAAAAAAAAAAACAAGCTGTAGTCAAGTTGTTAGACTTGACCTGTTGTATATTCCTAGTGAAAGTCAAAACTTCTTCAGCTGACAAAATGTAATTTATACATAATATTCCTTCTAATTTGTCCGATCAACTTATGTGTTCTCTTCCTATAAATAGTAGTGAAATACTATGTGAATTTCTTCTTTAATTTTATTTTTTAATTATTGTTAAATATAACCTGAAACTTTTCTAAATTATTTGCCCATGATCTTAATTAACTTTTTTGCATGTTCTCATGTTTGGAAAGTACACATCATCGAAGATCCTTTAGTACATTTTAATTTTCCTTTAATTTTACAAGTACTTGCTATATGTGACCATTTCACCTTCTTGAGGATGCAATTTCAATATTGCTAATCTAACAGTGTTATATTTCCCCATTAATGATCAATAGTCTCAACATGACATCTTTTATTATTTCTTTCTGAAATATTTTGTTATATTTTAGAATCATTTTCTTTGATATCACAAAAGTTCCAATAATTTGTTGATGTAGTTCTCTTTATTCCATTAAATACTTTAGATAGCTACAGTTTAATTTTGTTTGCCATTTTTTGTCATTAATTTGATATATAAGAATTTTTTGATGAGGAAATCATGATTTTAAAAAAGAGCCCTGCCCTCTGCTTAGTTAATTGTAAAATGCTACATTGAAAATGTCATTAATGTTTGATTGATTTTTTGTTTTATAATTTTGCCATTTACCGTCTTTAATGGAAAAATGGTTATTTCCATTTCACTTGTTGTTTTCTTCCCTACTTTAAATATATAGTGGTAGTTATGAACATAATTACTGGATTTCCAGATGTCTTTTTAAATAATGACATGATGATATAATTTACTTTATGTTGTTTCACTTCTTTGAAAAAAATCTAGTGATTCTGAAAGGTATTAGATTGAGAACTCCTATTAAAGCATGCATGATGTTCCAAATCAGTAGCACTGATTTGCTACTTTCTTTTACTTACTTTCTTAGTTTCTAATTATATGTGAAGCCAGCCTGATAATTTCACAATTTCAGTCATTTTGTTTGTTTTCTTCAAATGCTAAACATCCATATTCCAGTAGATTTATATATTAGGTGAAAATATAACTCAAATTGTACATTCTTCAGATCTTTAGGAGAATTTACAAATCTGGTAGCCAAGTATAGAAAGCATTTTCCTTTGGATTAAATCTTCCATCCCCAATGTATTCTTCTACAATATTACTCTTTTCATTGTCTGATCATAATGTCAAAACACACATGTAATGTTTGTCTTTTTTTATTGGAAGTATTTTTAAATAGGAGATTGTTTATTCTTTCTAGAAGTTTCCATAATACTGTTATTTATACAAATCACTTATCTATTTCACAATAAGGCTACCCTAAAGTGATAAGCGTTTTTATAATTATGTGGATCTAGAATAAAACTCTGATGAGATTACATAAAACAGATAGTAAAAGTTATCCTAAGTACAAACTAAAAATTAGTTATCATTTGAATGTAAAATTTGGTGAATTAAATTGTAAAGGCGCTGGCTAAATATATGTAATGCATATTATACAACTTACTTAAAGCAGAATCAATTTGGAAATATATATTTATTTTAAAATTTTAATAATGAATTGAATTATTGTTAATGATTAATTAAGTATATTGGATAGCTTTTCCCAAGGTGAAATACTCTGCCAAATAAAGCAAAAACAAAAGGATAATTTGAGCAAAGGATTATATCCCTCTTGGTTATACAAAATGTACATTAATATATAAAATATTCTGAGAAGTTCTATGGTACAGACACATTTATCTTTAATTTCCAAAGCATATTTACCTACTGGGTTCTTTTTTATGCATTATCTAGTTAATTCATAAAGAAATTTTGATCTTTAATCATATTGGAACAGTATTACAGACATGAGAATTTTGCTAGAAATACTTATAAATTATGATAAAGTTTTACTTTTACGTGATGTTAAACCATCATTTTTTCCAATGTTAATGATTTTACTGGTAGTGACCTGTCTACAAATACAGAAACTCATCCTCTCAACAGTCTATCTAACTACTTGATATAAATATGAACATTTCAAATTCCATGTAGTGATTTGTACTAAGTTCCAAATTGCCCAATCTTCCTCTCACATGTTACTTGGCCCTTCATGTCTCCTGACAGCAGATAAAAGTTGAGTGTTTGGATATGTGTTTGTAAGTTATTGTTGTCCCTATTGTTTATGAGTCACAATAACAGTATGATTCATTTGTAAAAAAAAGTGGAATTTATCTTCAGAAGATCTGTGTCTCAAATATTACTTAGGCTATTTTGCTTGGTTGTGTAATGTCAAGCTTCTAGAATTTTGAGGAGCAGTCTTTGACAAAAATACAGTGCAAATTGCAAAAAGAAGATTAAATGCTGGATCATAAAAGGATCTCTTGCAAGTCAGGGGCACTGAAATTTAACGTTCAACTCTAATCCCTCCTCTGAACAATAATTCTTACTCTCCTATATCCTGCCTTTCCTTTCATAAAACTGAGCATACCCACTCTTCATGCCCCAAACCTAATCTTTGCTATCTCGGTTCCTGCAGCCTGAAATAAGATCCCATATCCTAATTTTCCTTCCAAAAGCACTTCTCAGTCATGTGCAATTAAAATTATGGCAAGTTCTTAAAATTTTACCGGACTATACAGTATATATATTTATCTTCTTTTTGATCACAGAGTATAGGTCATTCTATTATATTAAATATATTTCTGCTTTGTAATTTACCTATATCTCTCATTCTGCCTCCATAGAATAAAAGTTCCTTATGTATAGAGACAACAGGGATTTTATGTATTTTTTTATTTCAAAATATTAGGGAATATAAATGTTTTTGTTACATGGATACGGTGTATAATGCTGAAGTCAGGATTTTCAGTGTGCTCATCACCTGGATGATGTTCATTGTACCTTATAGTAAGTTTTTATTTCTCACTCTCCTCCCATACTCCCCCATTCTTCATTTTCAATGTCCCATACATCTCTTTGTGTCCATGTGTACCCATCTGTTTAGCTCCCACCTATTAGTGATAGCATATAGTGTTTACTTTTCAATTCCTGAGATACTTAATTTAGGATAATGGACTCTAGTTTCATTCAAGTTGCTGCAAAAGACATTATTACATTCCTTTTTATGTCTGAGTATGTGTGTATATGTGTTTGTTTGTGTGTGTATATGCACACACACTCCACATTTTCTTTATCCACTTATCAGTTGATGGACACTTATATTGATTCCATGTTTTTACAATCATGAATTGCGCTGTGACAAAAATTTGGGTGCAGGTGTCTTTTTAATAAAATGGTTAATATTCCTTTGGGTAGATACCCAACAGTTGAATTACTGGATTGAATGGTAGGCCTACTTTTAATTCTTTGAGAAATCTCCATAGTGTTTTCTATGAGAGTTGTACTAGTTTGCAGTCCCACCAGCAGTGTATAACTGTTCCTTTTTCTCTGCATCGACTTCAGCATCTCTTGTTTTTGACTTTTTAATAATGGCCATTCAGACAGGGGTAAGATGGTATCTCATTTTGGTTTATTTTCATTTCCTTGATGATTAGTGATGCTGAACATTTTTTCATGTGTTTTTTGGCCATTCGTCTATCTTCTTTTGAAACAATTCTGCTCATATCTTATGTCCTCATTTTGATGTGGTTGTTTGCTTTTTTTCTTGCTGATTTTTTGGAGTTCTTCATAGATTCTATTAGTCCTTTGCCGGATATATAGTTTGTGAATATTTTCTCCCATTTTGTAGGTTGCCTGTTTCCTCTGTTAATTATAACCTTAGCTATGCAGAACCTATTTAATTCAATTAAATCCCATTGCCTTTGGAGTCTTAGTCATAAATTCTTTGTCTAGACCAATGTCTAGAAGAGTTCTTTCAGTGTTTTCTTCTACACTTGTTATGGTTTCATGCCTTACATTTAACTCTTTTAATCACCTTGAATTAATTTTTCTATATGACAAGAGATAAGAGTCCTCTTTCATTCTTCCACGTGTGGCTATACAATTTTCCAAGAACTATTTACTGAATAGGACATCCTTTCCCCAGTGTATGTTTTTCTCTGTTTTGTCAAAGATCAGTTGGTCATAGCTATATGGTTATATTTCTAGGGTCTCTATTCTGTTCCATTAGTCAATGTCTCTACTTTTATATCACTATCTTGCAGTTTTGGTGACTATAGCTTTGTAGTATAATTTGAAGTCAGTTTATGTAATGCCTCCAACATTTGTTCTTTTTGTTTAAGATTGGTTTGACTATTTGGGCTCTTTTCTGGTTTCAAATGAAACTTAGGATTGTTTTTTCTAGGTCTGTGAAATAAGACATGGATATTTTGGTGGAAATTGCATTGAATCTGTAAATCACTTTGAGCAGTATGGACATTTTAACAATGTTGAGTCTTGTAATTCAGGAGCATGGGATGCTTTTCCATTTGTTTGTGTCATCTGCAATTCCTTTCATTGATGTTTTGTAGTTCTTCTTGTAGATATCTTTCACCTCCTTTGTAAAGTATATTCCTAAGTATTTTGTTTTCTTTGTAGCTATTGTAAATGTTATTGAGTCCTTGTTTTGATCTCAGCTTGATTGTTAGTATATGGAAATGCTACTGATTTACATATTTAGATTTTGTAACCTGAAACTTTGCTGAATTTAGTTGTCAATTCTAGGAGTCTTTTGGTGGAGTATTTAGGGTTTTCTAGATATAAGATCATATTATCAACAAACATGGAAAGTTTGACCTCTTTCACAATGTGTATGCGCTCTTTCTTTTTCTTTCCTGATTGCTCTAGCTAGGATTCCTGGCACTCTGTTGAACAGAAGTGGTGACAGTGAGTACCCTAGTCTTGTTTCCAGGAATTTATCCATTACCTCTACATGTTCTAGTTTATGTGCATAGAGTTTTTTGTATTATTCGTAAATAATATTTTGTATTCCCATGGTATCAATTGTAATATCTCCTTTTTCATTTCTGATTGAGCTTATTTGAGTCCTTTCTCTTGTGTTTCTGGTTAGTCTGGCTAGTCATCTATCAATTTTGTTTATCTTGTTAAGGAATCAACTTTTTGTTTTGCTGATCCTTTGTATTGTTGTTTTGATTTCCATTTTGTTTAGTTCTGCCCTGAGCTTTGTTAACTCTTTTCTTTTGGTGCCTATGGGTTTGGTTTGTTCTTTTTAAGTTCTTTGAGGTGTGACATTAGTTTCTTAATTTGTGATCTTTCTGTCTTTTTAATATAAGCATTTCAGGCTATGGATATTCCCCTTAGTGCTGTTTTTCCTGTGCCCCATAGATTTTGAAAGCTTGTGTCCCCATTATCATTCAGTTTGAGGAATATTTTGATTTCCATCTCAATTTCATTGTTGACTCAAGGATTGTTCAGCAGCAGGTTGTTTAATTTCCATAACTTTGTGTGGATTTGAGAGTTTCTTTTGGAATTGATTTCTAGTTTTACTCCACTGTGGTCTAAGAAGATATATGGTATTATGCTGATTTTTTTGAATTTGATGACATTTGTTTTGTGGCTGAAGACATGATCAATCTTGAAAAATGTCCCAAGTGCTGATGAGAAGAATGTATAATCTGTAATTTTGGGGTAGAACGTTCTATAGATGTCTGTTAGGTACATTTGCTCTAGAATGCCATTTAAGTCCAGTGTTTCTTTGTTGATTTACTGCTTTGATGATCTGCCCAATATTTCAGTGAAATGTTGAAGTCCCCAGCAATTCTGTTGCTACTCTTTGTTTCTTTGCTTATATCTAATAGAATTTCTTTCATGAATTCAGGAGTTCCTGTGTTAGATGAATATATAGTTAGGATTATTATACCTTCTTGCTGAGTTGCTCTCCTTTTATATAATGACCGTCTTTATCATTTTTATAACCATTGTTGATTTAATGTTGATTTTATCTTATATGAGAATAGCTACACCTGCTCGCTTTTGGTTTCAATTTGCATGGAATCTTATCTTTATTCCTTTACCTTGAATCTGTGTGAGTCCTTGCAAGTTAGATATGCATATACTTGGGTTGTGATTTTTCATTCATTCAGCCAGTCTGTATCTTTTAAGTGGAAAATTAAGACTATTCACATTCAGTGTTAGTATTGTTATGTGAGATACTGTTCTGTTTATCATATTGAATGATACCTTGTTGTTTTGTTTCCCCTCTTGTGCTACTGCTTTATAAGAGCTTTGAGCTTTAACTTTCAGGTGTTTTTACACTGGTTGATATCTATTACCATGTTCTATATACAATTCACTTTTGAGCATTTTCTGTAGGTTAGGTCTAGTAGTGACACATTCCTTTACTGTTTGCTTTCTGGAAAAGTCTTTATTTTTCTGTAATTTACGAAACAATTTTGCAGGAGACAAAATACTTGGCTGGCAGTTGTTCTGTTTAAGAAAACCAAAATAGGGCTCCAGTCCCTTCTGGCTTGTAAAGTCTCTGATGAGAAATCAGCTGTTAGTCTGTTGGGTTTTCCTTTGTAAGTTAGTTGTTACTTTCATCTTACAACTTGAAGGATTTTCTCCTTCATTTTTACTTTGACCAGATTGATGACAGTTTGTTTTGGTGAGGTCCTATTTGGTATGATCCTTCTAGGTATTCAGTGACCATCTTGTATCTGGACATCTAAATCTCTGGTGATATCAGGGAAGTCTTCCTCAATTATTCCCTCAGATAGGTTTTCCATACCTTTCGCTTTTTCTTCTTCTCCTTCTGGGATATCTATCATTCTTATATTGGCCCACTTTGCATAGTCCAATATTTCTCTGAGTGATTGTTCATTCACATTTATCCTTTTTCTGCGTCTTTGACTGAGTAGGTCCGTTTGAAAGCCTTGTCTTCAATCTATGAAATTTTTTCTTCTGCTTGTTCTAGAATGTTGTTGAAGTTTTCTGCTGTATTTTGAAATTCCCTAAATGACTCTTTCTTTTCATTAAGTTCTGTTATATCTTATGTTGTCTATCTCCTTAACAGCTTTTTCATTTTCTTCATTCTTGTCCCCAAATATTTTTTTTTTGCCTTCTTTGTGTAGGTTCCAAACATTCTCTTTAATCCTATTAATCTTATTTTACATCCATCTTCTGAATTCTATCTCTGACATTTTGACAATTTCCTTTATGTTGGGGTTTCTTGCTGGAGACCTATTGTGATCCTTTGGGGGTGTAAAAACAGCTTGTTTTTTCATGTTGGCAAAGATCTTATGCTGCTTCCTTCTTATCTGAAACCTCTTCTGTCAGTTCAAGACAGATAAGTTTTCAATACACCTGTTCTCCTCTGCTGGGAACTCTCCTACTTCGTGAAAAGGAGAGGTTCCTGGCTGATACACTTGTGTCCTACTCCAGAAGATTGACCCAGCAGGAGAGTGACAGATGTACTGAGAGCCTGAAATGCACCTGTTCTCCTATGTGGTCCCATTTGCTTGTGGTGCCATAATTCAAGCCAGTGCTGGGGGATATTCATATGGAGTGGTGGGTTGGTACCCGGAACACTGTTGGAAGCTTGAACAGAAGCCTGGGCACATCCTTCTCCATTGAGGCAGGTGGTGTGTGCATTTGCTCTGTTTAGGCCTCCTTGCAGTGGTGGCAGTGGCAGCTAGGTGAGACATTTAAGCAGTGACCACAGATGTCAAGGCTGTGAATGTTCCCACTGCACAGTCCTAGGGATAGTTGTATACATGCATGGGAGAAGCTTTTGGTGGGTGGGTCTGCAGCAATATACAGGGGGAACTGCCATGTCCTCTGTGCATCACAAGGCATGGTTAGAGTCACCAGTGTGCATGTTGTGGCATGTCACTGGGCTCACAGCATGTGCAGCACTTTGGTGCTGTAAGCTCAGAACGGCATCTGTTATGGTGACCCAGGATCAGAATCCAGTGGAATCCCACTGTGCCCACTCTCTGGTACAATGCTGCTGCAGACTCCAAGCAGCTCCCTGACCAGTTCAGAGGCCTTCTGTGGTGGGGGAGCCCCATTATAGCTTGGGTTGCAGTATCCACTGGGGAAGTGGAGAGCCCAGGGGATCTCTACTCTGACCCTTTCCCATGTGTGGACACTTCCCTCCGTACCTTTCAATTTTTCCAAGTGGACCACCCCACTTTTCTCTCCACTTTGTGTGTCTCCAGTCATCTCTCTAATGATTCACAATGTTCTCTCTGAGATGGTTCATCCATAATGAACATTTACCTGTAACTTTCAGTCCTCTCCTGGAGAGCAGTGAGTGCAGACTACTTCTGATCCACCATCTTTGGCCCAGTGACAAGAGTTTTGTTCTCACAATATGGAATTGAGTAGTAGAGGCTGAACAACTTGTTTATTGAATTGAATTAACTAAATGTTATACAAATAAGATTAAATTTATGTTTTGCCTGACAAATATTCATTTGGTGATAATTTTGTTTTTAAGTCACAATTTAAAAGGTAATATAATTATCTAAAGGGCATTGAGTTTGCTATTTCCTAGCTATGATATCTGGGGCATGTCAACATTTTACCTTCATTTGTAAACAAAGATAATAAATACTTACGTTAATTTTATTAGAAGGTGGAATGAATTATATAAAGAGTTAGTACATAAACTCAAATGTCTGCTCTGGTGACAACGATAATGATGATGGTTTCTTTCTGTGTTCTCCTCTTACCCCTCTTGTATAAAAGGTGCAAGGACTGTGTGCATATTTCATTTTCTCCTCAACTATACCTCGGTGGATGAGGGTATGAAAAATGTTTTAAAAACATGTAGACAGACACTGATACAGATGTCTAATTTTGTCCCTCTAATATCTCTGAATATCTTTTCATTTTGTTCTTATCAGTTTCCTTTCAGTCTCCACAATGGCTATTCAACTTTCATTACTTTGATTAAGACTCTTCCTTTACCTTCTCTGTCATACTCAGCAGATATCAAGTGTCTTGTGCTTATAAGGAGATTATATGTAATATCACCAACAATTTATCAGTAAATGTTTTGCAAACAATTTGGACAGATATTTTACATATACCATGACATCTAAAATTTTGACCTAAACTACTGTAGTCATCTACTGAAGATTTGGGAATCTCTCAGATACGCTGCCTAAAAATTATGATGAAGTCTCATTGCTGGCTTTTAATTATCATTCTCAGGCTAGAGATGAGGAAATTGAGGCTAAGGATGAAGTTTAGTGCTTTGCCCAAGGTTCCAAGTCAGAGCTCTTAGATTTAAATCCTAATTTCTGTTAACACTATTCCATTCTGATTCTCTTAGAGCATCAAATGAGAAGCATTCAACTCTGGTTTCTCCACGTCCTAAATTATTTTTATGTTTTAACTTTAGTTTCTGAAAAATACCATCTCTTTTCCTGTCAATATTTTCCATTGGCGCTGACCTTTGTTCTTCACTCCAGTTCCCTTGCTTTCCAGAGGACTTGTCTAATGAATTATCTCCTTACATTTTTAAAAAAAAATCACTCCATCCATTGGCTCCTTTAATTAATACATAGCCTAGCCTTACAGGTGTTCAAGACTGATTGATCTGAATTTCATTATGTGTGGGGACAAAAGTCTTCAAAAGTAATTTAAATTATTTTTATAAGAATAATTCTTGATCCTTAATCAGGTCAGCCCTTGAAATTCTGATTTTTTCTCTCATCATCTACTAACTCTATTCTAGCTACAGTGCTCATTGAACAGTAATGTACCCTTGTTACTACTTATCTCATTTGACCCATCTCAGAATTGACATTGTTGACTTGACTGTCTCATTTTTAGAATTCTCACATCACTTGATTTAAGTGACACTCTCTCTCTCTTTCTTAATTTTTCCTCCTCTTCTTCTCTTAGGCTGTTCCTTTTCTTTTTTTGGTGGTTTTCTTTTCTACATCACTTAAATTCCTGTGTTCTGCATGGTTCTCTATTTACCCTCCCTTCCTATTGTCCCTTAATGTTTTAAAACACTAAAGTAAATATTAATACATATTGTACAAATGTACACTGCCTCCCTCTTTTCTCTCTCTCCCCCTCTTCCCTCCCTCCTCCTCCCTCTCCCTCCCTTTCTCTCCCTTCCCCACACACATGCACATATCTATAGTGACTAATATAATGCAAACTCATTTCAAAGTAATACTGATTATAGTAACATTTTGTCCCTATCAATTTCCTTAGTTATTGTATTAAATATTGGCAATAAAACTACTGTGATTCTGATCAATTTTGAATTTTAATATCTACATTCCTGTTCAAAATAGTAGAAACCATTCATTTAGGACATAAAGTTATTTAGTACATGATTTCTAGCTGTATTTCTAGTAATATTCCTGCCCCATTCTTTATACACTTCGGTGCCCTGTCTCCACATATTGTTTTTCTTCAACCAGAATTTCTTTTGATTATATAACTCCTTATCTCCTAGCATTTCTAGTATACTATTTAGGACTTTTATGGACAAGTAGCAACATTAAATTAACTAAAGCAAAAACAAAAATGGGGAAGGGATATTTGTCATAAGGGTACAGGGATGTATCATGGAAGCCAAGGGCAAAAATAAAGTTTTGACTCAGAAAGGGACTAAAACCTGTGTTTTGGTTACTTGTAATAGCCATTTGTCATTATCTCTAATGGTTTTGTGAATTGAGAAAACTCAGCTGAATGATTCTCTCTCTTAGGGTCTCTCATGTGCTTTTGTGGTTAGTTGTTGGCTAGTACTGTAGTGATCTCAAAGCTCAATGTGGCTGGATGTCCAAGATGGCTCATTCACATGGCTAGCAGTTGTCAGCTGAATGCCCACCTGTAAATGTTTACGAAGCCCTTATTCATGACCTCTCCATGTCACTTAGGTTTCTCAGCACATGATATGTTGAATGGGTTCCAATAGGAGAGCACCCTAAGTAGTGTCAGTTCACCAAAATGACAGAAGTGGAAGCTTCCAGGCCAGTTAAGGACTTTTGCCATAACTGACAGAGCATTACTTGTGCTGTATTTTATTGGTTAAGGCAGTCAAAGGGCCAATTCAGATTTAAAGAGGCAAATAAATAAATTCCACTTTTTGATGAGAGAGTAGTAAGAGGAGCATGTGGTGTGGTAGCCATTGTTGCAGCCTTGGTTGGTAAATACCATCAACTTCAGCCAATGATTAGAAGCCATTGGTCATTTTGCTACTATGTCTCTTTCTATACACCTACGTCTTTCTTCTTTCAATGCTCATGGACTTTTGCTGTTCCTCAATCTACTCTGAAAACCAGAGACTTCATAAGCACAATTCCTTAACATATGTGACATAATTCTAAGCACTCACAGAGTTTCACCAGACTTTCTTCTGTCAGTTCTAAATTTCTGAGAGAGAATCTGATAGATTTATCTTGGCACAAGCATTGTCCATGCTCTAATCACCCATGACTTGAGGTGGCCAGGATTGTGTGGCACAGACATAGTTTTTATTGGCCCATCTTTTTGAGAGAGTAAATATTTCCCAGCTGTAAGATCCTGGCCGAAAATCCCTCAAAGCATTTCATGCTCTCAGCAGTGATTACAAATTATTTAGGATTCTACTTTAACAACACCTCCTTTGTGACATCTATTAACTCCCCTATACAAGTGTCACTCTACCCTACATATTTCCATCAAATTTTATACATTCTGTTGTATTTCTTACTGTAGTCTTATATGCGTAGGTGGATCCTTAAGCCCCAGATTCTATGTTTCCTGAAAAAGAGTACATACCAGTATTTTGCATGCAAAGTAGTTATTCAGCCAATGAAGATAGTGTACATAGTAAATTAAAAGTGATATTAATTTACATGAGTCTCATCTCTTATTTATTTTAAAGCATAATTTTAACTACCTGAATAATTCATAATTAATTTTCTTTTATAATAATTAGTATCAATATGCTAAGAAATAATATTCAGGTATGTCTGGAAATTTATAACCTTGCATTCCTAAGGAACTCCTGAACCATTTAGCCCATTTTCTTGGGATAATTCCCATTACTCAGTTTAAGGCTATAGTTCTCTTTGGCAACTGCTAAGCAAAACTGATATTATTTTCTAATAATATGTACCAGAATTGACTTCAATTAGTGAAAATAAGTTTAAACTAATATACATTATACAAATTGTTTTGCATGATAATTTTATTGGTCATTGTGGTATAAGTTAATCAGTTTCTGCTTCATGATAATTTGACAATAACTGAATTTTAAATTAGAATAATTTTGAATTAGAATAATTTGACTACTAGATGATTTTTGCTACATCTCACAGAAAGAGATGAATGAATTTATTGTTTTGGTATCAGTATGCTGCAGGATTTGACCCATGCCTGTAACTGGCTCAGAAATTCATAAGTCAAATACAGACATACTTTTTAAATAGAACTTGATAAAAATATCTTTATTGAATATAGAAAATATAGACATTTTTATAGTTATTTAAAATTCAAAAATCAATATCTGTAGGAAGTCATTAAGTATCTGTCAGACAAAAAACAGTACCAGTTGAAGCATTTAATTTCCCTTTGCTGGATACAGTTTCCCTGAAGTTTAACTGAAACATGACACAGAATGACTGAGTAAAGATTGCTATTAAGGAATACCATTCACATGAAACTTTCTCATTATATCTTATTCTTGTCACAGTTAGCTTATGTATAAAGGTTGCATTCTTGTCTTTGGTCAGATTTGAGTATAATGTCAAAGATAAAATAGTATCAATTATATTTATTATTAGATGATTGTAGTTTTCTCCTATTGAAAATTATATCTGAAATAACAGTTATTATTAACTCCAAATGATTATTTTTTTCATAATAGCCCCAATAGGGGAGAAATAAGTCATTTCAATTTGTGATAAGTAAAAATATTTATTGTCATTTTAAAGGAAGCTACCTTTTAGTATTTATTTAGGAGGAGTTCTGAATTCCATCTTCTTGGAATGTGAGTTCTTTGCAATATCATGCAGAACATGCTGACTAATAATACCATTGTCCCACCAGAAAATCCAGTCGGATTTGACAAGTCATGAGATTAGTTTAGAAGAAATGAAGAAACACAACCAGGGGAAGGAGGCTGCACAAAGGGTCCTATCCCAAATTGATGTTGCACAGGTACATTTTGTTGCATAAACTAAAGAATTTGTTTTAGTTGGATATTAAAATATAGTCTAGTCTATATAAGGCAACTTGATTATTAGTAAAATTGGGATCGAGGGCATTATTTTAAAACTACGATTTGATGTCTAAACAATATGGGGTTTTTTGCCTTTTTTATTTCTTTATATCTTTAGTAATAAAAGAAAATATATTAACAAACATATGACTGGTTATTGTTTGGAAGACAAAATTAAAATTAAATTTGTGCATCCTTACATTGTCCTTACAGAAAAAATTACAAGATGTCTCCATGAAGTTTCGATTATTCCAGAAACCGGCTAATTTTGAGCAGCGACTACAAGAAAGTAAGATGATTTTAGACGAAGTGAAGATGCACTTGCCCGCATTGGAAACAAAAAGTGTTGAACAGGAAGTAGTACAGTCACAATTAAATCATTGTGTGGTATGTATTTCTGGTGGCATGTATGCAACTACTTCTTGACTTTCCTTATTAAGAAGTATTTGATGATCCTCTTTTATAGTAAAAATTTTTTTCAGACACCTGTAATAATTATACTGTATAATTTTAGGATTAAGAACAAAAATTGGCACAAGTGTATTGAGAGACAAGAACTTTTACTGATATAGTAGCCATGTAATACCTAGTCTTTTTTTAATCTGTGATTCTGCTAGGGACTATGTAGAATATAAAAGGGTGTCTCCTTTGTTTAATTCTTGTGGTACTTTGAATGTATTTTTAAGTGGAAATCTACAAAGGAAATATATTAATCTGAAAACAGCAATAACAGCAGTAGCTGCAATAATAATATATATTCCAGAAATAATGAGTGCCAAATAAGCTGATTTACAGAAGTCATCTCTAATTCTCAAGGCTACAGATTACCTGAGAGAATTTAAGACAAACATCTGGTAAAGGGCAAAGCAGGATCCAATCCGGGTACTCTTATTCCAAACTCTAACATCTCTCCATTAAATATCAATGTTGAATATACACTGAAATGCCACCAGACAACACAGCCTGTAGCAGAAGTCATCATTAGACTTGGAATATCTAGTAGTGTCCTACGTTGTAATTATTGGAAATTTACCACATCAGTGATTCCTCTGACAGCATAAAGTTGAGGTATGACGGTATATACTAGAGTAATATAGGTATTGTTATAACTCTACATGAGCTATGGATCATCAAGGTAGAAATTCACATGAAATGAAAACACTGAATGTTATTAATATTAAAGGGAAAGGAAGCCTATTTAGTACTTTGTGTTTTAAGTATTGTTTCTGTATCTACTCCATAATATAAATGAAAAATAAACCCCTTTAGGTAAATTTTAGTCATATCATTAGGAATGGGAAAATATCTCTTTTTAACAAACATTTTAAAATAAGTGTACATATTTATTTTTGAAAAATTGTGCTGTGTTTTATATCCAATAACATTTATTCATATTTTAGGCTGAATATTAGTGCTATAATTGCCTTAAATATTCTCACCCCCCAAAAAGAAATTTTGAATATAATGATATACAATGATTAACTAATATTAGCTGAGTAATGATGGGAATACATGGAGATATATCTTAAACTTTACAAAAGAATCTAAAGAAAAATGACTCAAGTATACTATCTTCCTGACTCATATTTACAAAGTGAGATCTGTTCAGCCTCTTCTCAGAACCAGTCTCTAATGTTAATTCATAAAACTTACCTACCAGTAAATATGAGCTGAAAACAACTGTACCTGTGCCCATATTCTGTTCCTTTACCCTGTACCCATACAAAGGAAACAGCTCAAGGTACTTGCTCAATTTGCTTCTTGTTCTGGTTTAAATGTCAGGACCAAGTCAAGTAGTTCTTTCATAAGACAACTTTTAGACTTTTCATTACTTAAGTTGCTTTGTGGCTTATACCATAACTCTGGCCTTCCCTTCAAGACAATTTTGTCTATTAAAAGTCTTACTGGCACAAACATAAATATAAAGAATATTTCTCCTCCTTGCTTATAAATATTTTCTTTACCTATCGAATGAAATGATGTTAATAGCTAACAGTACCTTGAATGAGCTTTCTTCATAAAAATAAACTTTTTTCAAAGTGTAAAAAGTAAATCATTTGGAATAATCTTTGATTTCAAAATTCACATAGTTGATTCCCAAACATAACAATTAATGATTTCAATGTTTCCAAACACACTGACGTTTTTACATCTTATATGACAAAAGTAAAATGAAGTAAAAAAACAATTCCTCTACAAAACTCAGAAAAAACTGACAATTATTAATAAATGAATATTAACATCGACCATCAAAAGAAGGGATTAAGATGGAAATAGATTATCCATGATTAATCAGATAATTGCCCAGCCTTTACAAAATGTTTTGTTTTAGACATTTATTTTAAACTGAAAAGAGAAAAAAAACCTCAATTTTTGTTCTTGTTCCAAAAAACAATTACCTACTAGCAAGCTTATTTCTAGGTAATAGTAAAATAAGTATTTATCATTCAGACTTACCACTGAACAAATAAAAGCAGCAATGTATAATGTAAACTATTATATACATTTATAAATATATACTCATATATATGTACATACATAAAAATATATATATTTCTAGAAAAATAACTACAGAGCAAAGTTGTGACACCAAGTGAAGTTGGTGATATACTGATGAGCATAGCTATCTTCCAAAGTTATGACACTTGATAGCAACCTACTCCTGTGAAACAGCATGTGAGTGCTTTATAGTTGTGATATTCATGCGAGTTTTAAATAATATTTTTATATCTGTTTATATATTTGAACAGCACCCTTAAGAAATTTGTATAATCTAAGTAACACGTTTAAAACTACCTCCCTTCTTTATATATGATATATATTAAAATTATGATCTGAAAATTTTGATGTTTTACCCCACTAAAACATAAGCACCATGAGAACAACAGTGAACGTGTGTCTTGGCCACCACTGATTCCCCAGCGACTCAAATCCTATCTGGTACATTGTAGGCACTCAATAAATACCCAGCGAATGAGTGAATTAATTTGTTTAAATTCATGGCTCGAATGACATAAGTTTAAAATTTAAAATAGAAATCATGTAACATTTAGAAATGACCATTATGAAATTGGATTGAAATATATATGTGTGTATATATGTATACACACACACACACACACATATAATGCATTCTTAAGAATAACTGCAAAATATGCATGTGTGTATTTGTGTTTATAATTGTAGGTAAAAACATTAAATCAATAGAACATGCAAAAGCTACATATCTACCACAGCTGCAAAATACTATTCTATTAAACCCGTAGACATTGAATACCAATTAAGGGACAATCTACCCTATTTCTTTTTGTTAATGATATTGTGAGTTAATTTAACACTGTTGCTTATTATGTTTTGTTTTATGTTTTCACTTAGAACTTGTATAAAAGTCTGAGTGAAGTGAAGTCTGAAGTGGAAATGGTGATAAAAACTGGACGTCAGATTGTACAGAAAAAACAGACGGAAAATCCCAAAGAGCTTGATGAAAGAGTAACAGCTTTGAAATTGCATTATAATGAGCTGGGAGCGAAGGTGCGTGCATGCTAAGACCACAAACACTACTTTCCACTTTACTTATAATTTGTAAATCAAGAAAGCATGAGGCAGTAAATTATGTAAATTATATACAATTAGAATCTCTGTATTTTTTCTCTTCTCATATATGTACACACACAGATATATTTCCATGTGAATTCTTATTAAGAAACAATAATTAATCATTGAAGTTCTGCTATTCAGTGCAGATTGAAATTATTTCTCCATATGGCCAAGCCTTTCATGATCTACCACACTTGTCTAATAAGATAGCATGAATAACCAATTACGTCCTATGGCTCTGTAATTATTTTTATATTATTGCCCTGATCAAAGTCTTATGACCAACTCCATCTCACTGTTAATTAAAGATGCTTACTTACATTGATAATGGAGAGACAGAGATGTCTCTATCTCCTCTTTCCAAAACTGTGGGAAGTCTAGGATAGTCATCTCACTTCCCTCAATGCAAATAGTCTATATAGTTTAGAGCTTTGATGATTTAAAATTTTGCTGGTAAGTTGACACTTCACTCTGTTGATTGTGTCCTTTACTGAGCAGAAGCATTTTGGTTTTTTGCAATCCCACTTGTCTATTTTTTTTCTTGTTGATGTCTGTGATTTTAGAGTCATATCCAAAAAATATTTGCCAAGAACAATGTCAGGAGGCTTTTTCCTTATATTTCCTTCTAGTCATTTTATAGTTTCAGGTCTTACATTTAAGACTTTAATACATTTTGAGTTGATATTTGGATATGGTGTGAGATAGAGATCAATTTCATCTTTCTGCATGTGGCTATCCAGTTTGACAGTACCATTTATTGAAGAGACAGTCCTTTCCCTGTTGTGTGTTCTTGGTGCCTTTGTCAAATATCATTTGATCATAAATATGAGGTTTTATTTCTGGGCTCTTTATTCTGTTCCATTGGTCTATATATCTGTTTTTATGCTAATACTATGTTCTTTTAATTACTTTAGCTTTGTGGTATATTTTGGAATAAGGTAATTTGGTGACTCCAGCTTTGTTCTTTCTTTAATTTTTTTAAAGTATTATGGGTACATATTAATCATATATATTTGTGGGGTACCTGTGATGTCTTGATACAGACATACAATGTATAATGATCAAATCAGGGTAATTGGGGTATCCATAGCCTCAAGCATTTATCATTTCTCTGTGGTAGGAACATTCTACTTCCACTCTTTTAGTTATTTGAAAAAATACAATAAATTATTATTAATTATTGTCACACTATTGTGTTACTGAATACTAGACCTTATTCACTTTAACCATATTTTTGTACACATTAAGCATCCCCAATTTATCCCCTCCTCTCTGCTTCTGGTAACCATCAATCTACTCTCTGTTTCTATGAGTTCAATTTTTAAAAATTTTTAGCTCTCACATATAAGTGAGAACATACAAAGTTTATTTTTCTGTGTCTGGCTGATTTCACTTAACATAATGTCCTCCATTTACATTGCCTGTTGTTGCAAATGATAGAATTTCATCCGTTTTATGGCAGAATAATATTCTCTTGTATATATGTACCACATTTTATTTATTCATTCATCTGTTGATGGACACTTAAGTCAATTCCATATCTTGGCTATTGTAAATAGTGCTGCAATAAAAATGGGAGTGCAAGTATCTCTTCCATACACTGATTTCCTTCATATTTATTTATTTATTTATTTATTTATTTATTTATTTATATATATATATATCTCAAACAATGGGATTGCTGGGTCATATGGTAGTTCTATTTTTAGTTTTTTGAGGAACCTCTATACTGTTCTTCATAGTGGTTGGACTAATTCACACTCCCCCAACACTGTACATGGGTTCCCCTTTCTCTGCACACTTGCCAGCGTTCATTATAGCCTGTCTTTTGGATAAAAACCATTTTAACTGGGATGAGATGATATCTCACTGTAGTTTTGATTTACATTTCTCTGATGATTGATGATGTTGAACATTTTTTCATATACCTGTTGGCCATTTATATGTCTTCTTTTGAGAACTGTCTGTTCATATTTTCCCCATTTTTAAAACTAGATTTATTTTTTTCCTACTGAGTTGATTGAGCTCTTTATATATTTTGATTATTAATCCCTTGTCAGATGGATAGTTTGGAAATATTTTTCCCATCCTGTGAGTGTCTTTTCACTTTGTTGATTGTTTCCTTTGTTGTGCAGAAGGCTTTTAGCTTGTCCAATTTTGCTTTGATTGCCTGTGCTTTGGGGATATTACTCAAGAAAACTTTACCAAGATCAATTTTCCTGGAGCATTTCCCAAATGTTTTCTTCTAGTAGTTTCAGGTCTTAGATGTAAGTCTTTAAAGACGTTGAATTGATTTGATTTGATTCTGTATATGGTGAAGGATAGGGGTCTCATTTCATTTTCCTGCATATTGATATCCAGATTTCCCAGCACCATTTATGGAAGAGACTGTCCTTTCCCCAATGTATGTTCTTGGCACCTTTGTCAAAAATGAGTTCATTGTAAATGTGTAGATTTATTTCTTCATTCTCTATTCTGTTCCATTAGTCTATGTGTCTGTTTTATGCCAATTTTGGTCAAGATAGCTGTGTAGTATGATTTGAAGTCAGGTAATGTGATTCCTCCAGATTTGTTCTTTTTGCTCAGAATGGCTTAGGCAATTCTGCGTCTCCTGTGGTTCTAGGTAAAATTTGGATTTTTTTTCTGTTTCTGTGAAGAATGTCATTGGTATTTTGGTAGGAGTTACTTTAAATCTGGAGATTGCTTCGAAGAGTATGGACATTTTAACAATATTATTTCTTCCAATCCATAAATATCTATTTTTTTGTGTATTCTTGAATTTATTAAATCAAAATTTTATAGTTTTGGTGTATAGATTTTTCATTTCCTTGGTTAAATTTATTTCTAATATTTTATTTTTAATGTTATCATAAATGTGTTTTCTTAGTTTTTGAATAGTTCCTTCTTAGTATACATAAATGCTACTTATTTGAGTATGTTAATTTTGTACATTGCCACTGTACTGAGTTCATTTATTATTTCTAACATTTTTGGTAGCATCTTTAGGATCTTTTCATATATATAAGATTATGTCATCTACAAACAGAGATAATTTAACTTCTTCTTTTCAAATTTGGTAATTATAAAAAGAAACCAGGAGAACATGAATTATCAACATCATGGACTGACTGGTCCATTTCTATGCCATTATTTTACATTATTCTAAACTTTTTATAATATTTTTTTGGTCCTCAGTTAAAACTTAAAATATTAACATTGTAATAATTATTTTTTTCTTTAAAAAGTTTTAATTGTTTAATATATTTTATGGTATCTAAGAGAATAAATGTATTTTATTAGTAATTAAGTAATAGGCTTTTTTCCTTGAACTTATGCAAATGAAGTAGCCTATCTGTTCTTGGAATTTATGGCTATCTCTCAATAGGTACAAGTTTATTTTAAGCGCCTAAGTGAACATTTTTAAATGAGCTACTTTGGGATAGTTTTACTTTTCTAATGCTTAGTGTAGAAGGAAAAATCAGTAATGAACAAATGTTTATCTGAAGAGCCAATTAAGAAAAAATAAAAACGAACTTTCAATATTTTAATTTCATACTTACTAAACGAAATCAATCCCTGGGTGGATAAAAAGTTATATTTTTACAAATCTGGTTCCTGACTTTATTGAATAGAATAACATCATTGAGAAAATTGTCACCTCATCTTAGACCCAACTATTAATGTCCATATTTGAGACGTAACCATGCAGAAGCACATTTCTAGTATTAATATTTCACCTTGAAAGTAGATTAAAGTGTGTATCTTGAATCTATTAATTGCAAATTTTTTATCACTGAAAATAAATTTTAGATTCAAATAAAAATCTGAAAATAATCATTTTTACTAGTTGATAACCTTTATTTTTATATTTATAAAACCCTCTAATTTATATTTGGCATATTTTGAAAGAGAGTTTGTTGTGGTCCTATGACAAAAGATTCTCCTAATTTGTTCCAGAAATAAGAACACTAATACCTAGTCAATAGTAGAGCATGATGACAATCTTGAACTAAAATATATTTCAACTTCTTATTTAGTCTATCAAGGCACCTTGGGAATAAAAGGCCTTTATATCCTCTTAGAGAAGTTTATCACTGTGTTAAACATTAACACAGGGAGAAAAGTTGTATCTGCACTTGGTATCTCATTCCAATATTTATCAATCACCATATATACCAGTTATTCCATATTTAACATCAATTATGAAATATTGAATAATTTCTAGTTGATAATTAATTAGAGGTTAAATAATCTGTAATATTAATCCTACTGCTATAGCTTGTTCAATCCTGGAGATTTATTTTCTTTATATTCAACAGTTAATGATTTGACCTGTGTGACTTTATGTTAAAAAAATATGTTGACGAGTATCTTTTCTTAAAATAGAAAATATATATTTTGGGAAAGAAGTTTTCTCTGTTTACTTTTTGCAGTATAAATCATTCCTTAGGTCTTTTCTTTGTCATAAGGATCTAGACAAAATCTTTGCCTTTGCAAGAATAAATTTAACATAAAGTGAAATAGAACAAATCAATTAGAATTTAAAACAGTAAAAGTTACATTAGAAGGTTATAAGTGCCCTGACATTATTATTGTTAAAAATTGAGGCTGGGCACAGTAGCTCATGTCTGTAATCCTAGCACTTTGGGAAGCCAAGATGGGAGGATTGCTTGAGGCCAGGAGTTTGAGTCCAGCCTGAGCAAAAGCAAGACATCAGCTCTAGAAAAAATAGAAAAATTACCTGGGTGTGGTGTCATTTGCCTGTAGTCCCAGCTACTCTGGAGGCTGAGGCAGGAGGAACACTTGAACCCAGGAATTTGAGGCTGCAGTGAGCTATGATGATGCCACTCAACTCTAGCCAGGGCAACAGAACAAGATCTAAAAAAAATAAATGAACAAACAAAAAAGAATTGAATGATTCTTTTAATGATGTAAAGTCCTATTTATCCCTGAAAATACATTTTGAGAATTTATGTTTATTCTGACCATATTCCACTTAGTAATATCATTAAAGCAAAATTAAAGGAGTACTAAGAAATCACACTTAACTTTAATAGTATAACAGAATACAGCAGTAACATAGGGCAGAAATTTATTTTTGAAGTAAAAATTTAGAATCATTTATGATCAAGGGATAATGTAAGAGATGTTATAAAAATGTGATATGTCATGTATTCTTTGGCTGAGAAAAAATAATTGTCTGCATTTTGACCTTTGAAACATTTTCAACAGTGACTTTGTTTAATAAAAGCAAAGGCAGCAAAGTGTAATTTATTATATTATTCTATTTTACATACAAAAGGAACCTTCTATTTTAATCATCTTCAGAATTCACATAGTTGTAATTGCCTCAGTTCAATATGTGTTACATTTTTGTAGTAGTCAGCTTAGACTGCCCTAACAAAATAGAATAGACTGGGTGGCTTATACAACAGAACTTTATTTCTCAAAGCTTTGGAGTTTGGAAGTCCAAGAACAAGATGCTGGCCCATTCAGTTCCTGGTGAGAGTTTTCTTCTTGGCTTTCAGGTGGCCACCTTCTCACTGTATCCTCACATGGGGGTAGGGAGAGAGAGAGAGAGAGAGAGAGAGAGAGAGAGAGAGAGAGAGAGAGAGAGAGAGAGAGAGAACTTCTTATTATTAAGGCTACAGTCTATTAAATTAGAGCCCCACCCTTATGACCTCATTTAACCTTAATTACTTTCTCAGGACTAAATATAATTCTTTAAGACACAATCACATTAGGGAGTAGAGTGTCAACATATTAATTGTGCAGGGACACAATTCAGCCTATAGTACTTTTCGTATAGTAGACAATTTTACTATAATATTTATTTAAATATCAGCCACTTAGCTTAAGTGTTCAATGAATAGAAATAAGAAGTTTCTTATATCTAAATCTCATTAGTTTATTGAGAGCCATTAAACTTAGCAGCCTTGATATAATACCTGCTATTCTTTTTTTAATTCTCCATGCTTTGATTTTTACGAAAATATACATGAATAGCAAAACTTACATCATCCCCAAAAAACATTTTTCAGTGTTCATGACACAATAATTGTTGAAGCATTTTACTGCAGGTGGCACTCTTTTAACTGTATCCATTTCCCACCAAAAAATGTGTAAAACTCAATTTTCCTTAAGAGGGCACTGTCTACTGTTTTTTAAAAACCTATTTAGCTGGAAATAAGCAAAATAAAAATCAATAATGCATTAGCTTTGGGAAGATAGAATTTCTTTGAAATATTGAATCTAGAATCCTTTTTCTACCAATAGTGCATAGAAAAAATAACTATGCGTAGAAACACACCATAAGGTGTATTTTTTTTCTCCCATACACAAATAAAATTCTTTCAGTCCAAAGGGCAGATGCTTTTACTTTCCTTAGGGGAAAAAATAGAAGGGAAAATCTGTAGGAAAAAATAATAAAATAAAAAAGAATTTGCAGCCTCAGCAACTAAACATTTTTTAAATGTACACACAGCACTCTCAAAGTAACAAATGCATCTGTTTGAGCATTTGGAATTCCTACCATGGTTTCAGAATATTTATTTTGATTGTAACATTTTAAATTCTTTATGCATACAAAATACCTTTCATATTTTTCCATGCTTATGGCTGGATTCTTATTTTGGTTGTATCTGTGTGTTTGTGTGTGTGTGTGTGTGTATATATATATATATATTTATATCAGTGCTACCTATTATGCCTAGTGCATAATACACGAATATGACAAGTATGCACTTGTGCTGTTGTTCTTGTTGTTTTAACCAATTCCCTTACAGTTGAGATAAATCTAGACTCTACTTTTCAGATCTCTTAGCAACAAAACCCAAATTTTTTCGAGGTTTTCATTACCTGTATAATATTAATAATAAAAACAAAAAATGTAAATAAACCTTTTGCTGTGTACATTCAAGCACAGTTTTTATTGAACTATCCCTAAAGGGAAATAAAGGGAATAAAAGAAGGGATTCAGGTGTTATAAAGTGTCAAGCTCTCTCAAACTGTTGTCTGATTTTACCCTCACAACAGCCCTATGTGCTAAGTAGAGTAATCCCATTTGATAGACGTGTAAACTGAGAAAAATGGGGTGAGTCCTGCCAAAATCATAGCCAAGTTGAGAGTTCCCTGGGTATGGCAGAGCCTGACATGCTTACATGTCATCATGCTGCTTCCGCAGAGTCAAATATTTGCATCTATTGTTCAGATTTCCAGCCTCCATGACAGAAAAAGGGTATTTTTTTCTTTCATACAGTTAAGACACATAGCAAACAAAACAGCAACAAACTTGTAAGAGTTTAAATTCTTTGTGTAAATTCTATCATTTATATTTTTTGGCTTTCAATTAAATGGTTTGCAGGTTTTCATTCATTCCTTTATTCAATACACAAAACATCCTTCGTGAGACCATTCTTTGTTTAAGGAACTGCAGGGAACATAGTGGTGTAATCTAAGGAGGTGTGAGGCAAAGGAACTTGCCTTTGAGGAACTGAAATTTATTTATCTGGCTTTTGCTGATGATTTTACTGACTACACCCAGGAAGAGATCCTCAGCTTTTTAACAAACCAAACAGTTGACAAAATTAACAAAATGTAGGCATATTTGGAAAGGTGGTGGAGAAATACAAATTTGTTCATTCCCTATGTGAGAATGTGGAAGAATTTACTTTTGAGATTCTTGGTTTTAAGCACTGAGAACAGAAGCAAAGGATCAAATCATGATTTTCTCTATTAATGACAATTAAAATTTTATTTTTGCATTTATTTTTTGCCACTATTGGATGACAGAATTATGTTTAAGGAGCCAGTGACCTATTTTTGCTATTGTTTTTGTGTGAAAATAAAACACTTTAAAGATGCAATGAGGATAAAATTGGTAATTCTAGGTATTATGCAAATACTTTTGCCTATTGAAGGAAATACTATTCTTTTTCCATTTTGATTCCTTATCAGCACAAGCAAGCACCATTTGTATATAGAAGATTGTAAACCTATTGCCCATCTTTTTGACAAATGACTATAGGTTTTCTGTAAGAAATGGGTCATACCTTCTGTTTGAATCATATCATTCTGTATATATTACAAAATTTGGCCATAAATTATTTTTTACTTATATTGGAGAAAAATTCTTAAAGCATTTCTTTCTACCATGACAACACATACAACACACTATCTTTTGGAAAAAGGATCTCATCTGCCTTAGACTGTTTTATTCACTATTAATATTCAGAATATATGGTTTTTCTAAAATATTATTTTTCAAACATTTAATAAAATGGTTATTTTAAATGCTAGAAATATGAAAGCTCCAATTAAATGGCTATAACTAAATATGAATTAAAAATAAACCAAATTACATTTTATTATCATTTTTTGCAGGTAACAGAAAGGAAGCAACAGTTGGAGAAATGCTTGAAATTGTCCCGTAAGATGCGAAAGGAAATGAATGCGTTGACAGAATGGCTGGCAGCTACAGATATGGAATTAACAAAGAGATCAGCAGTTGAAGGAATGCCTAGTAATTTGGATTCTGAAGTCGCCTGGGGAAAGGTAAAACCTGTACACTGATGGTTATTTTTAACATACATTAAAAACACACAGTAATATGATTTTGTAAGGAAGTATTCATGTGTAGCAATGATAGAATTATAAATACTATCTTGCTTCATTTTTACTTTCCCCAAAAATTAATCAATAGTTTAACTCTGTATTTCAGGACCACGATGAAACCCCAGTGGTAAGCGTTAGTAAAGTCTCCTCAAAGCTTACCGAAAATTCAATAGGTTATAAATAAGTCATTGAAGTATACATACATCATTTCGTCAGTCAGACAAGAGATGAGACTCTATGTTCTACTGGCTTTCCTAAGACCAGACTGCTCCTATGGATCCCACAACAATGAGCAGGGCAAGGATACAGAGACTGAGGACGGTTAGGCTGGACAGGACTTGCAAGATCAGCAGATTGCCAAAGTCACAATCAAAAAGTATCTCAAGGGGTCTGTGAAGGTGTTATCATTTCCATCACTAAAGGGCATGGGTCTTCCTTTAATCCTTAGCTGGTAAATTCTTGCCCTTTCTCTGACAGCCAATCAGACATTTATTGCTGCCTAGAATTTAAGGTCAAGGCACTCATAGCTTAATATTTTTTTTACAGTCCATCCATTACTAGATTACTTGAAAGTATGTTGATATAGAGGAGACAGCTGATAACAATACCATGTTTTACCTCAAACTTTGCCAAGTCATTGGACCATATATAAAAAATATAGCAACCTTGCATCCTAAAAATTTTTTAAATTAACAAACGTTTGCCTATATTAGCTATCTGTTTAAGAGATCTGTGCTTTATTTTTTAATTCCACATGACTATCCGATTATCCGAAGTTGGGAAATTTTAAGTATATTATGTAAAAACTTATGATTATATGTATGAGACCCAAACTGAAAACTATTTTTTATGTAGATTCAGAGGACAAATAATAGTAAATTTTGTTATATAATTTTTTTTTCAAAGTCATGAATGAAATTCTTTTTCTTGTCATTCAGAATAGATTTAATGTTTTTTTTTTTTAATTTTTTTAATTTATTTCAGCATATTATGGGGGTACAGATGTTTCTGTTACATATGTTGCCCTTGCCCCCACCTCCCTCCCTAAGTCCGAGTTTCAAATATGTCCATCATTTGGGTGGTGCACATT